>PVKP010001993.1:0-29713 GCA_004027715.1 Plecturocebus donacophilus | reverse complement strand
AATAAAAGGGAATCAAGGCATAAAAGTTTGCAAAATTTGCAGCCTGACTATGCCCTAGAAAAAAAAATAAATTTTCTGGGGAAAAATTCAAGCAGGAAGCATAAATCTGCATAAGCAACAAGGAGCTGAATGTTAATAGCCAAGACATTTGGAATAATGTCTCCAGGGCATTCCTGAGATGTTTGCAGCAACAGCACCCAGCACAGGCCCAAAGGTCTAAAAGAAAAAGATGGTTTCCTGGTCCAAGCCTGGGTCCTGGCTGCTCTCTGTAGACTCAGGACTTGGTGCCCTGCATCCCAGCCACTTCAGCTCAGGCCATTGCTTCAGAGGGTGCAAGCCTCTATTAGCCTGTTTTCATGCCGCTGATAAAGACATACCCAAAACTGAGCAATTTATAAAAGGAAGAGGTTTTTGGACTTAACAGTTCCACATGACTGGGGAGGCCTCACAATCATGGTGGAAGGTGAAAGGCATGTCTCACATGGCAGCAGACAAGAGAATAGAACTTGTACAAGGAAACTCCCCTTTTTAAAACCATCAGATCTCAAGAGACTTATTTAATATCATGAAAATAGCATAGGAAAGTCTTGCCCCCATGATTCAATTACCTCCCCCTGGGTTCTTCCCACAAAACATGAGAATTCAAGATGAGATTTGGGTGGAGACAAAACCAAACCATACCATTTCACCCCTGGCCCCTCAAAAATCTCATGTCCTCACATTTCAAAACCAATCGTGCCTTTCCAACAGTCCCCCAAAGTCTTCAATCATTTCAGCATTAACTCAAAACTCCACAGTTCAATGTCTCATCTGAGACAAGGCAAGTCCCTTCCACCTATGAGCCTATAAAATTCAAAAGCAAGTTAGTCACTTCCTAGATACAATGGGGGTATAGGCATAGGGTAAATACAGTCATTCCAAATGGGAGAAATTGACCCTATACAAAGGGGTTCTGGGCCCCATGTATGTCCCAAATCCAGCAGGGCAGTGAAATCATAAAGCTTCGAAATGATCTCTTTTGACTCCATGTCTCCCATCCAGGTCACACTGATGCAAGAGGTTGGTTTTCATGGTCTTGGAAAGCTCCACTTTTGTGGCTTTGCAGGGTATAGTCTCCCTCCTGCTGCTTTCACAAGCTGTCATAGAGTGTCTGTGGCTTTTGCACATGGCTGTTAGTGGATCTGCCATTCTGGAGTCTGAAAGATGCTGACCCTCTTCTCACAGCTTCACTAGACAATGCCCCAGTAGGGACTCTGTGTGGGGATTCTGATCCCATGTTTCCTTTCTGCATTGCCATAGCAGAGATTCTCCATGAGAGCCCCACTCCTTCAGCAAACTTCTGCCTGGACATCCAGGCATTTCCATATAACCTCTGAAATCTAGACGGAGGTTCCCAAACCTCAATTCATGACTTCTGGACACCCACAGGCTCAACATCACATAAAAGCTGTCAAGGCTTAAGGCTTTCACACTCCAAAACCATGGTCCAAGCTGTACCTTGGCCCCTTTTCATCATGGCTGGAGTGGCTGGGATGCAGGGAACCAAGTACTTAAGCTAAACACAGCATGGGGACCCTGGGCCCAGCCTATGAAATCATGTTTTCTTTTTAACATTTGGCTTCTCATTACTTATGCAAATGTATGCAGCCAGCTTGAATTTCTCCTCAGAAAACAGGATTTTCTTTTCTAGCACATTGTCAGGCTGCAAATTTCCCAAACCTTTATGCTCTGCTTCCCTTATAAAACTGAATGCTTTCAACAGCACCCAATTCATCTCTTGAAATATTGGCTGCTTAGAAATTTCTTCCACCAAATAACCTAAATCATCTATCTCAAATTAAAAGTTCCACAAAAGTCTAGGGCAGGGGCAAAATGCCACAAATGTCTTTGCTAAAACATAACAGGAGTCACTTTTGCTCCAGTTCCCAACAAGTTTCTCATCTCCATCTGAGACCACCTCAGCCTTGACTGTATTGTTTATATCGTTAAAAACATTTTTGTCAAAGCTATTCAACAAGTATCTAGGAAGTTCCAAACTTTCCCATATTTTCCTCTCTTCTTTCAAGCCCTCCAAACTGTTTCAACCTCTGCCTGTTACTCAATTCCAAAGTTGCATCCATGCATTTAGGTATCTTTTGAGCAATGCCCTACTCTACTGGTACCAATTTACTGTATTAGTCCATTTTCATCCTGCTGATAAAAACATACCTGAGACTGGGCAATTTACAATAGAAAGAGGTTTACTGGACTCACTGTTTCACGTGGCTAGGAAGACCTCACAATCATGGCAGAAGCTGAAAGATATACTTCATATGGTGGCAGACATGAGAAGAGATCTTGTGCAGGGAAACTCCCCTTTTTAAAACCATCAGATCTCATGAGAATTATTGACTGTTATGAAAACAGCATGGGAAAGACCTGTACCTATGATTCAATTACCTCCTACTGCATGCTTCCCACAGCACATGGGAATTCAAAATGAGATTTGGGTGGGGACACAGCCAAACCATATCAAAGCTTCAAGCCTTGGTGACTTCCACATGGTGGTCAGCCTGTGGGTTTACAGAGGTCAAGAGTTGAGGCTTGGCAGCTTCCACCTAGATGTCAGAGGATGTAGGGAAATGCCTGAACATCCACATAGAAGTCTGCTTCAGGGACAGAGAGTTCATGGAGAACTTCTACTAGGGTAGTGCTGATGAGATATTTGGATTTGGAGCCTCCACACAACGTCCCCACTGAGGCACAGTCCAGTGGACCTGTGAGAAGAGGGCCATCATCCACCATACCACAGAATGGTAGATCTACTGACAGCTTGTACCATGCAACTGGAAAAGCTGCAGTCACTCAATGCTAGTTCATGAAAGCAGCCTTAGAGCTGTATACTGCAGAGCTACAGGGATGGAGCTGCCCAAGGCCTTGCAAGCCCACCTCTTGCATCAGCATGCCCTGGATGTGAGACTTGGAGCCAAAGGAGATTTTGGAGCTTTAAGATTTAATGGCCACCCTGCTACTTTTCAGACTTGCATAGGGCCTGTGGTCACTTCAATTTGGCCAAATTCTCCCTTTTGGAATGGGAGCATTTACCCAATGCCTATACCCCATTGTATCTTAGAGGTAAATAACAGTTTTTATTTCACAGGCTCATAAGCAGAAGTGACTTGCCTTGTCTCAGATGAGACTTTGGACTTGGATTTTTGAGTTAAGGCTAGGATGAGTTAAGACTGGGGAACTGTTGGGAAGTCAAGATTGTGTTTTGAAATGTAAGAACACGAGATTTCATAGGGCAAAGGGCAGAATGATATGGTTTGGCTATGTGTTTCACCCAAATCTGATCTTAAATTGTAATTCCCACACGTTAAGGGAGTGGCCTGGTAGGAGATTATTGGATCATGGGAACAACTTTTTCCCATGCTGTTCTCATGATAATGAGTAAATTCTCATGAGATCTGTTGGTTTAAAAGCGTACCACTCCCCCCTTCACTCTCTCTCTCCTGCCACCATGTAAGACATACCTTGCTTCCCCTTTGCCCTCCTCCATGATCATAAGTTTCCTGAGGCCTCCCTAGCCTTGTGGAATTGTAAGTCAATTAAACATGCTTTCTATATAAATTACCCAGTCTCAGGTAGGCTTTTTTTTTTTTTCAGATGAAGTCTTCCTTCATGGCCCAGGCTGGAGTGCAATGGTAAGATCTGAGCCCACTGCAACTTCCACCTCCTGGGTTCAAGTGATTCTCCCGCCTCAGCCTCCCCAGTAGCTGGGATTACAGGCATGTACCACCATGCCTGGCTACTTTTTGTATTTTTAGTAGAAACAGGGTTTCATCATGTTGGCCAGGGTGGTCTTGAACTCCTGACCTCAAGTGATCTACCTGCCTCAGCCTTCCAAAGTGCTGGGATTACAAATATGAGCCACCATGCCCAGCCTCAGGTAGTTCTTTACAGCATATATTTTACACATAATGCAGTGTGAAAATGGACTAATATAGAGAGTGTATGTGTCCAGAAATGTATCCTCTTTTTGTTTTAGATTTTCTAGTTTATGTGCATAGAGCTGTTTATAGTATTCTCTGACAGTTGTTTTATTTCTATGGGGTAAGTGGTAATATTCATCTTATCATTTCTGATTGTATTTATTTAACTCTTCTCTCTGTTCTTTTTTATTCATCTAGCTCGAGGTCTATCTAGTTTATTAATTAAAAAAAATAGCTCCTGGATTATTTGATATTTTGAAGGGTTTTTTGTGTCTTTCCTTTAGTTCAGCTATGATCCTGGTTATTTCTTGTCTTCTCCTAGCTTTGGGGTTTATTTGATCCTGGTTCTCTAGATCTTTCATTTGTGATGTTAGCATTTTAAATTGAGATCTTTCTAGCTTTTTGATGTGGGCATTTCGTGCTATAAATTTCCCTCTTAACACTGCTTTAGCCGAGTCCCATAGATTCTGGTACATTTTATCTTTATTCTCATTAGTATCAAATAACTTCTTGATTTCCGCCTTAATTTCATCATTTATCCAAAAGTCATTTAAGAACAAATGGTTCAATTTCCATGTAATTGTATGGTTTTGAGTGAATTTCTTGATTTTGAGTCCTAATTTGATTGCACTGTGGTCTGGGAGACTGTTTGCTATGGTTTCAATTATTTTGCATTTGTTGAGGAGTGTTTTCCTTCTCATCATGTAATCAATTTTAGAGTAAGTGCACTGTGGTGATGAGAAGAATGTATATTCTGCTGTTTTTCAGTGGAGAGTTCCATAGATATCTATCAGGTCCACTTAATCCAGAGCTGAGTTCAGGTCCTGAATGTTTGTTAATTTTCTGTCTCAATGACAGTGTAATATTGTCAGTGGAGTGTTAAAGTTTCACCACTATTATTGAGTGAGAATCTAAGCCAGCCCCTTCAAAAGTCTCTAGGAATGTATTTCATGAATCTGGGTGCTCCTGTGTTGAGTGCCTATATATTGAGGATAGTTAGTTCTTCATGTTAAATTGAACCCTATACCATTATGTAATACCCTTCTTTGTCTTTTTTGATTATTGTTGGTTTAAACTTTGTTTTGTCAGAAACTGGGATTGCAACCCCTGCTTATTTCTGTTTTTCATTTGCTTGGTAAACTTTCCTACATCCCATTCACCACTGCTACAAAGAGAATAAAATACCTAGGAATATAACTTAAAAGGGGCAAAAAGTACCTGTTCAAGGAGAACAACAAACCACTGCTCAAGGAAATAAAACAGGACACAAACAAATGGAGAAACATTCCATGCTCATGGATAGGAAGAATCAATATCATGAAAATGGCCATACTGCCCAAGGTAATTTACAAATTCAATGCTATCCCCATCACGCTACCATTGACTTTATTCCAGAATTAGAAGAAAAAACTACTTTAAATTTCATATGGAACCAAAAGAAGCCCATATAGCCAAGACAATCCTAAACAAAATGAACAAATCTGGAGGAATCACGCTACCTAACTTACAAGGGTACAGTAACCAAAAGAGCATGGTACTGGTACCAAAACAGATATGTAGATCAACAGAACAGAACAGAGGCCTCAGAAATAATACCACATATCTACAACACTCTGATCTTCGACAAACCTGACAAAAAAAAAGCAATGAGGAAAGGGTTCCCTATTTAACAAATGGTCCTGGGAGAACTGGCTAGCCATATGCAGAAAACAGAAACTGGACCCCTTCCTTACACATTACAAAAAAATTAACTCCAGAAGGATTAAAGACTTAAATGTAAAACCTAAAACTATAAAAACCCTAGAAGAAAATCTAGGCAATACCATGCAGGACATAGGCATGGGCAAAGACTTCATAACTAAGACATCAAAAGCAATGGCAACAAAAGCCAAAATTGGCAAACGTAATTTAACTAAACAGATTCTGCACAGCACTATATATATATATATATATAATTAGAGTGAACAGGCAGCCTAAAGAATGGGAAACAATTTTTGCAATCTATTCATCTGACAAAGGGCTAATATCCAGAATCTACAGGGAACTTAAACAAATTTTCAGGAAGAAAACAAACAACCCCATCAAAAATTGGGTAAAGGATATGAACAGACACTTCTCAAAAGAAGACATTTATGCAACGAACAAACATATGAAAAAAAGCTCATCATCACTGGTCATTAGAGAAATGCAAATCAAAACCACAGTGAGGTACCATCTCACACCATTTAGAATGGCGATCATTAAAAAGTCAGAAAACAACAGATGCTGGTGAGGCTGTGGAGAAATAGAAATGCTTTTACACTGTTGGTGGGAGTGTAAATTAGTTCAACCATTGTGGAAGACAATGTGGCTATTCCTTAAGGATCTAGAACCAGAAATATCATTTGACCCAGCAATCCTATTACTGGGTATATACACAAAGGATTACAAATCATTCTACTATAAAGACACATGCACATGTTTTCTTATTGCAGAACTATTCACAATAGCAAAGAATTGGAATCAACCCAAATGCCTATCAATGATATACTGGATAGGGAAAATGTGGTACATGTATGCTATGGAATACTATGTAGCCATAAAAAAAATAATGAGTTCATGTGCATTGCAGGGACATGGATGAAGCTGGAAGCCATCATCCTCAGCAAACTAACACAGGAACAGAAAACCAAATACCGCATGTTCTTGCTCATAAGTGGGACTGGGACAATGAGAACACATGGACACAGGGAGGGGAAAATAACACATTGGGGCTTGTCAGGGGTGAGGGGCTAGGGGAGGGATAGCATTAGGACAAGTGCCTAATGCATGCGGTGCTCAAAACCTAGATGATGGGTTGAAGAGTGCAGGAAACCACCATAGCACGTGTATACCTATGTAACAAACCTGCACTTCCTGCACATGTACCCCAGAACTCAAAGTAAAATTTAAAAATTAAAAGCATGAAAATGGACTATTTCTAGAAAACTGTGAAATGCCTCAACTAAAAGGAATGCATAATGAAATTCTAATCTAATACAGGTCAAAAATCTAAACACGTTATAAACCTTAACAGGCAAAATAAAATGAGAATGATAAAGTAACAAAAAAGTGGCTATAAACCCCAAACAGTGAGAAAATAAAAGTCCATTTTCGTCTCTGTGATTATCATAAAATCCTGTGTGACTACAGGCCAAACTTCTGGTGGCAGAAACAGAATTCTGGATAAACTGCAGATGTCCTATACATTAAAAAAAAAATTCACGGGAGTTGCACCAGCTCTAAAGACTCGTCTGTTTTAGCCTACCTACTGTGTGCATTCAACTGGAGATGGATAAAGCCTCTTTCTGTAACCCTTTATTATTATTAGGCACAAAGAATAAGACAAGCAAGACGGTATACAAAAATGCAAAATTTCAATAGTAATGGCAATGTTTTCGGCTTAGTACAAAAGAATCCTGAAGTCTCTCCTCCTTCAGTGATTTGACAAGTCCTGGTACTTAATCTAGGGTCAGCAAATCATGCCAGTGAAATCTGTCTCCGATGTGTGGTCGAACATTTTCACTCAGTTATACAAGCTTCTCCAGGAGTAAAATCAATTTTAGGAGTTAATTGTCATTTTTATTTATAAACCAACTTTCTATAGGGATTCCGTTAGAAAGCTAATATGCAAAGTCTTGTGGTGAGTTGTCAATTATTACAGTTGTTGAAAGATCTCTTCCAAGAATACTTAAGTCCTTTATATATATTCCTTGTACAAACACAATATTCACAGAAAAATCGGTGCTTGACCCTTTGCTTTTTAGGGTCTAGTATGTTTAGTAACTTGCCTGAATACACCTTCTTAAAAGCAGTAAAAAGAATAATCTCATCCATCTGAAAATTCACTCCAAGAATTCCCTGGAAAATGGTCTTAATCTCACATAAACCTGATAAATGACATCGTGGAAAAGGACTGGAAAAGTAAGTGCTGCATCTTCTAGCTCACTTAGACTACAATGCACTTAGTGTTTCATCCAAATCTAAACCTAGGGAGAATTCCTGTGTGCTTCCTGTTTTCAACAAAAGAGCAGGTTTCCTATTTAATTGTTCTTCTGTCAGGGGCGAGACATGTTTGATGAAATAATAGGGGCAAAATACTTCCCAGTCTTCTTCGTAGGTGGCCTCTGTGTGGGATGATGAATAACCACTATCTGGAATTACTAGTGCTGTAAGGGGTGAGATATCATGATTACTGTTTCTTCTAAACCATTGTTTATTGATGGTTTCACCTGAACTGCTTGATTTGCATTAGCTGCTCCATTAGTTGATGTAGTAGTACTAGTAGTGATCTCATCCACCTGCCCCATATCAAGTTGTTTCACCGTTTCTTCAGCTTCCACAGTGTGTCCTGGAGAAGCTGATACTGATGTTCCATTTTTATTTGTTGATGAAAAAAAGTTGAAGACTGGAGAAAATATGGTCCCCCACAAAGTAGTCCTTGGAGAACTGCCAGAGGAAGGATTATTTTGTAATTTTCCATTTTATTTTATAAGTTGATTTGTCTTTCCATAACTACCAGCTTCTCCATTTACTTGACTTTTCTGTCTTACTCAAGATATCTGTTTGTTAGATTTCTCTCCTGCTCATGGTGTTGACGTGATCAAATTGCTATCTATATCAAGTTCGATTCTACTCCATTTTAAAGGATTTTCTCTCTCTTCCTTAGATGTGCTTCCTTTAATGTTTTTTTTTTAATTGAAGACAAGCCAGTTTCATTCTATAGTGGTTTCTCTCCTCCTGATAGTAGGCTTCATCGCCTCTGAATATTTCCTCTTTGCTCTGGTAGTGAGTTGTGTTTGGATTTGATTTGACTGCTGAGAAGCTTCCTATGTTCTCAACCTTATCTTGGGGTTGCTATTCTCAAGGAGTATTTTCGTGGTGTTCTTCTGCATTTCCTGAATTTGAATTTGAATTTCAACCTGCCTTGCTAGGTTGAAAAAGTTCTCCTAGATAATATCCTGAAGAGTGTTTTCCAACTTGGTTCCATTCTCCCCATCACTTTCAGGTACACCAATCAAACAAAGATTTGGTCTTTTCACATAGTCCCATGTTTATTGGAGTCTCAGCTTCACCTTTTATGGTCCCACATATAAAACTGACTGTGATGACAGAGAAGTGTCCTCAGGCTCCTGAGATGGTCCCGACTACACATGCATGGTGTCTTTCCCACTCACTCTGCAGCAGCAACAGAACCAGCTCCTTCAAACAGTCCCTATTTCCCGCATACCTGAAAAAGATCTTATTTCTCCTTTGCCTATGAAGCTTAGTTTGGCTGGATATGAAATTCTGGGTTGGATATTCTTTTCTAAGAATGTTGAATATTGGCCCTCAATCTCTTCTGGCTTGTAAGATTTCTGCTGAGAGGTTTACTGTTAGTCTGATGTGCTTCCCTTTGTAGGTGACCTGGCCTTTCTGTCTGGCTGTCCTTAACGTTTTTCTTTCATTTTGACCTTGGAGAATCCGATGACTATGTGTTTTGGGGATAATATTCTTGTGAAGTATCTTAGTGGGCTTCTCTTCATTTTCCAAATTTTAATGTTGGCCTGTCTATATAGGTTGGGGATGTTCTCCTAGACAATATCTTGAAATATGTTTTCCAAATTGGTTCGACTCTCCCTGTTTCTTTCAGGTACCACAGTGAGTTACAGATTTGGTCTCTTTACATAATCCCATATTTTTTGGATGTTTTGTTCATTCCTTTTTATTCTTTTTTTCTCTATTCTTCTGACTGTCTTATTTTAGAAAGACAGCCTTCGAGCTCTGAGATTCTTTCCTCTGCTTGTCTATTCTGTTATAAATACCTGTGATTGCATTGTGAAGTTCTTGTAATGTGCTTTTCAACTCTATTAGGCCAGTTACATTCCTCTCTATACTGGCAGTTTG
Organism: Plecturocebus donacophilus; assembly: GCA_004027715.1. NCBI lineage: Eukaryota > Metazoa > Chordata > Mammalia > Primates > Pitheciidae > Plecturocebus > Plecturocebus donacophilus. The sequence continues at coordinate 19,838 of PVKP010001993.1, read as the reverse complement.
GGCCATCAGTTCCTGCATTGTTTTATCATGATTCTTAGCTTCTTTGCATTGAGATAAAACATGCTCCTTTAGCTCAGTGAACATCATTTTTATCCACATTCTGAAGACTAATTATGTCACTTCAGTTACCTCAGCCTCGGCCCATTTCTGAACCCTTGCTAGAGAGGTGTTATCCACATTTTGAAGACTAATTCTGTCACTTCAGTCACCTCGGCCTCAGCCCATTTCTGAACCCTTGCTAGAGAGGTGTTGTGGTCATTTGGAGCAAAAGGGGGCACTCTGGCTTTTTGAGTTTTCAGCATTTCTGTGCTGACTCTTTCTCATCTTTGCGAGTTTATCTACCTTAGATATTTGAGATTGCTGACCTTTGGATGGGGTTTTGCGGTTTTTATTGTTGTTATTTGTATGTTTGCTTTTCTTTTAACAGTTAGGCCACACTTCCATAGATCTACTGCAGTTTGCTGGGGGTCCACTCCAGACCCTAGTAACCTCGGTTTTTCCAGTACCTGAAAGTATCACCAGTGAAAGCTGCAGAACAGCAAAGATTGCAGCCTGTCCCTTTTTCTGGAAGCTCTGTCACAGGGGGGTACTGACCTGTTGCTGGCCTGAACATGCCTGTAGGATGTGGCCCAAGACCCCAGTTGGGAGGTCTCACCCAGTCAGGAGGAATGAGCTCAGGGACCCGCTTAAAAGCAGTCTGGCTGCATTTTGGTAGAGCAGCTGTGCCGTGTTGAGGATCCCTTCAGCTCCCAATCAGTTTGGACTCTCCAAGGCCCTCATGCTGGACAGCTGAGATGTCCATCAGCAAAGGTGACAACCTACTCAACCCCAAGGCACCCTGTCCCAGGGAAAAATTAGAACTCTGTCAGCCATAGAACACAGGTGGGGTGGACAGAGGCCCAGACTGGGAGGACCCAACCCATGAGAAGGAGTGGATTGGGGTCCCATTTGAAGAAACAGACTGGCCACACCTCATCAAAACAGCCATGCCATGCTGGGAAGCCACCTCTGCCCCAACAGCTTGGGCTCTCAAAAGCCCACAGGATGGAACAGTTGAGTCTTCCAAACAACCAAGATGGCAGCCTGACACTCCCCCTCGGCACTCCTTTCCAGAAAGAGATCAGAGCTCTGTTCATAGAATATAGGTGGGTGGGGGTGGCTGGAAACCCTGGCTGGGAGGTCCTGCCCAATGAGGAGGAATGGACTGAGATACCACTTAAAGAAGCCATCTGGCCTTGCCTCAACAAAATAGCTATGCCATGCTAGGGAGCTGCCTCTGCCTTGGTCAGCTTGGACTCTGCAAAGCCTACAGGCTGGGACTGCTGAGTCATCCAAACAACCAAGGTGGTGGCCTGTCCCTCCCACTGAAAACTCCATTCCAGGGAGAGATCAGAGCTCTGTCCATAGAGTATGAGTGAGTGGGGGTGACTGGAGGCCCCAGCTGGGAGGTCCCATTTAGTGCAGAGGAATGGATCAGGGTCCCATTTAAAGAAGCAGTCTAGCCACATTCTGGCAAAGCAGATGTTTTGCACTGGGAGGAGGAAACTTTCCTTGTCCAAACCATTTAGACTGTCCAAAGCCCACAGGCTGGAACTGCTGAGTTGACCAAACAGCAAAGATGACGGCCTGCCCATCTCCACAAGGGCTTCATCTTGTCTCAGGCAGATCCACCCTGTTACTGGTGACTGGATAGAATTCCAAGCCAGTGGGTCTTATCTTGTGAGGTGCCATGGAAGTGGGGCCCACAGACCAAAGCTGCTCATACCCCTGAATTCAGCCTTCTCCTAGGGGTATGTATGAACCTCTCAACTTCCTGGGGATCCCGGGTCTGGAGTATGTAAAGCTCCTAGGTTTCTGTGCATGTCTGAGCAGATGCTCTGCTGAGACTCCACACAGCTCTGAGTGTTAAACCCAAGGCTATGGTTGCGTGGGCTCACAAGGGAATCTCCTGGTCCAAGGGTTGCAAAGATCTATAGAAGTGTGGTTTCCCAGGGTCATACATTCACTTACTGCTTCCTTTGGCTCCATATCACTCCCAGGTGGACCATTGCCACACCCTGCTTTTCTTTATTCTCCATAGGTCAAGTTGCTTTCCTGATCAGTCCCAATGGGAATAACTGGATATTTCAATTGAAGGTGCTATATTCACTCTCCCTTTTAGTTCTCCATGAGTGCCATGTACCGCAGCTGCTTCTACTTGGTTATTTTCACCAACCAGCGCTAGTAATTTTTGTATGTTAATTTTGTATCCTTCAATTTTACTAAATTTGCTTATCAGTTCTAAGTTTTCTTGTGGCGTCTTTAGGTTTCTCCAAGTATAACATTATGTTATCTGCAAATAAGAATAATTTGACTTCTTTCTTTCCAATATGGATGCCTTTTATATCTTTCTCTTGTCTGATTGCTCTATCTAGGGCTTCTAGTATGATGTTGAATAACAGTGGTGACAGTGGGCATCCTTGTCCTGTTCTCAATCTTAGAGGAAAGTTTTTCAGTTTTTCCCTATTCAGTATGTTACTGAAACCCACAGTTATGTGGGTCTGTCATATATGACTTTTATTATGTTGAGGTATGTTCCTTCTATCCCCAGGTTTTTAGTGTTTTTATCATGAGGTCCTGTTGAATTTTACCAAATGCTTTTCCAGCATCAATAAACATGATCATATGGTTTCTATCCTTCATTCTGTTGAAGGATATGATGTATTACATTAATTGAGTATGTTGAACCAAACTTGCATCCCTAGGATAAATCCAACTTGGTCACAATGAATGATCTTTCTAATGTATTCTTGAATTTGGTTTGCTAGAATTTTGTTAAGGATTTTTGCATGAATATTCATTGGAGATATTGGCCTATAGTTTTCTTTTTATCATGTATCTTTGTCAGGTTTTGGTATGAGGGTAATACCTCATAGAAGGAGTTTGGAAGTGTCCCCCTTCCTTTCTATTTTTTGGCATAGTTTGAGTAGGATTGGTATTAGTAGAATTCAGCAGCTAAGCCATCAGGTCCCAGGATTTCCTTTGATGGAAGACTTTTTGATATGGCTTCAATCTCATTACTTATTATCTGCCTGTTCAGGTCTTGGATTTCTTCTTGTTTCAATCTAAGTAGGTTGTATGTATCTCACAATTTGTCAATTTCTTCCTGATTCTCCCATTAATGGGCATATATAATTCCTCATACTAGCCAGTAATGATCCTTAGAATTTCTTCACTATCAGTTTAATGTTTCCTTTTTTACTTCTGATTTTATTTACTTGAATCTTCTCTATTTGTTCCCTACTCTGGCTAAAGGTCTGTCAGTTTTGTTTTACTTTTCAAGAAAGCAACTTTTTGTTTCATTATTTTTTGGTATCATTTTCTTCATTTCAGTTTTGCTTATTTCTACTCTGAGCTTTTTAATTATATTTTTTATTACACTTTAAGTTCTAGGATACATGTGCAGAATGTGTTGGTTTGTTACATATGTATACACATGCCATGGTGGTTTGCTGCACCCATCAACTTATTGTCTAGGTTTTAAACCCAACATACACTATTTATTTGCCCTAATGTTCTCCCTTCCCTTGCCCCTAACCCCCCGACAGGCCCTGGTGTGTGATGTTCTCCTCCTGGTGTGTTTGTGTTCTCATTGTTTAGCTCCCACTTATAAGTGAGTACATGAGGTGTTGGTTTTCTGTTCCTGTGTTAGTTTCTTGAAAATGATGGTTTCCAGCTTCATCCATGTCCCTAAAAAGAACATGAACTCATTGTTTTTATGGCTGCATAGTATTCCACAGTATATATATGCATTTGTTTTTATCCAGTCTATCAGTGATGGGCATTTGGGTTGGTTCCAAGTCTTTGCTATTGTGAATAGTGCTGTAATAAGCAAATGAGTGCATGTGTCTTTATAGTAGAATGATTTATAATCCTCTAGTTATATATCCAGTAATGGGATTCCTGGGTCAAATGGTATTTCTAGTTCTAGATCCTTGAGGAATCGCCACACTGTCTTCCACAATGGTTAAACTACTTTACACTCCCACCAACAGTGTAAAAGCAATTCTTTTCAGTGTAAAAACAACAGCATCTGTTGTTTACTGATTTTTAATAAGCACCATTCTAACTGGTGTGAGATGGTATCTCCTTGTCGTTTTGATTTGCATTTCTCTAATGACGAGTGATGATTAGCTTCTTTTCATATGTTTGTTGGTTGCATAAATGTCTTCTTTTGAGAAGTGTCTGTTCATAGCCTTTACCCACTTTTTTATGGGGTTGCTTTTTTTTTTCTTGTATATTTCTTTCAGTTCCTTGTAGATTCTGGATATTATCCCTTTGTTGGATAGATTGCAAAAATTTTCTCCCATTCTGTAGGTTGCCTGTTCACTCTGATAATAGTTCCTTTTCCTATGCAGAAGCTCTTTAGTATAATTAGATCCCATTTGTCAATTTTGGCTTCTGTTGCAATTGCTTTTGGTTTCTTAGTCATGAAGTCTTTGCCTATGCCTACATCCCGAATGGTATTGCCTAGGTTTTCTTCTAGGGTTTTTATGGTTTTAGGTTTAGATTTAAGTCTTCAATCCAGCTTGAGTTAATTTTTGCATAAGGTGTAAGGAAGGGGTCTAGTTTCTGTTTTCTGCATATGGCTAGCCTGTTTTGCCAGCACCATATATTAAATAGGGAATCCTTCCTCCATTGCTTTTTTCAGATTTGTCAAAGATCAGAGGGTTGTAGATGTGTGGTGTTATTTCTGAGGTCTCAGTTCTGTTCCATTGGTCTATGTATATGTTTTGGTACCAGTACCATGCTGTTTTATACTGTAGCCTTGTAGTACAGTTTGAAGTCAGGTAGCATGAAGCCTCCAGCTTTCTTCTTTTTGCTTAGGATTGTCTTGGCAATGCAGTCTCTTTTTTAGTTCCATATGAAATTTAGTTTTTTCTAGTTCTGGGAAGAAAGTCAATGGTAGCTTGATGGGAATAGCATTGAGTCTATAAATTACTTTGGGCAGTATGGCCATTTTCACAATATTGATTCTTTCCATCCACAAGCATGGAATATTTTTCCATTTGTTGGTGTCCTCTCTTATTTTCTTGAGTAGTGGTTTGTAGTTCTCCTTGAAGAGATACTTCATGCCCCTTTTAAGTTGTATTCCTAGGTAATTTATTCTCTTTGTAGAAATTGTAAATGGGAGTTCACTCATGATTTGGCTCTCTGTTTGTCTGCTATTGGTGTATAGGAATGCTTGTGATTTTTGCACATTGATTTTGTATCCTGAGGATTTGCTGAAGTTGCTTATCAGCTTATGGAGTTTTGGGGCTGAGACTATGAGGTTTTCTAAATATACAGTCATGTCATCTGCAAACAGGGACAATTTGACTTCCTTTCTTCCTATTTGAATACACTTTATTTCTTTCCCTTGCTTTATTGCCCCAGCCAAAACTTCTAATACTGTGTTGAATAGGAGTGGTGAGAGAGGGCATCCTTGTCTTGTGCTGGTTTTCAAAGGGAATGCTTCCAACTTTTGCCCATTCAGTATGATATTTGCTGCAGGTTTGTCATAAATAGCTCTTATTATTTTGAGATATGTTCCATCAGCTCCTAGTTTGTTGAGAGTTTTTAGCATGAAGCAATATTGAATTTTATCAAAAGTCTTTTCTGCATCTATTGAGATAATCATGTGGTTTTGGTCACTGGTTCTTTTTATGTGATGGATTATGTTTATTGATTTGCATATGTTGAACCAGCCTAGCATCCCAGGGACAATGCTGACTTGATCATGGTGGATAAGCTTTTTGATGTGCTGCTGGATTCAGTTTCCCAGTATTTTATTGAGGATTTTTGCATCGATGTTCATCAGGGATATTGGCCTGAAATTTTGTTGTTGTTGTTGTGTCTCTGCCAGGTTTTGGTATCAGGATGATGCTGGCCTCATAAAATAAATTAGCAAGGAGTCCCTCTTTTTCTATTGTTTGGAATAATTTCAGAAGGAATGGTACCAGCTCCTTTTTGTACCTCTGGTAGAATTCAGCTGTGAATCTGTCTGTTCCTGGATTTTTTTAGTTGGTAGGCTATTAATTACTTCCTGAATTTTGAAACTTGTTATTGGTCTATTCAGGGTTTTGATTTCTTCCTGGATTAGACTTGGGAGGGTGTATGTGTCCAGGAATTGATCCATTTCATCTAGATTTTCTAGTTTATTCGAGTAGAGCTATTTATAGTATTCTCCAATGGTAGTTTGTATTTCTGTGGGATCGGTGGTTGTTATACTCCGTTCATCAGTTTTTAGTGTGTCTATTTGATTCTTCTCTCTTTCCTTCTTTATTAGTCTAGCTAGTGGTCTATCTAGTTATTTCTTGTCTTCTGCTAGCTTTTAAATTTGTTTGCTCTTGCTTCTCTAGTTCTTTTAACTGTAATGTTAGGGTGTTGATTTTACACTAGTTCTTTTAACTGTGATGTTAGGGTGTTGATTTTAGATATTTTCTGCCTCCTGATGTGGGCATTGAATGCTATAAATTTCCCTCTAAACACTGCTCTAGCTGTGTCCCAGAGATTATGGTACATTGTCTCTTTGTTCTTATTGGTTTTAAAGAACTTGTTTATTTCTGCCTTAATTTTGTTATTTACCCAGTAGTTATTAAGAATTAGGTTGTTCAGTTTCCATGTAGTTGTGTGGTGATGAGTGAGCTTCTTAATCTGGATTTCAAATTTGATTGTACTGTGATCAAAGAGACTATTTGTTATTATTTCCATTCTTTTGCATTTTCTTGAGGAGTGTTTTATTTCCAATTATGTGGTCAATTTTAGAATAATTGCTATGTGACACTGAGAATAATGTATATTCTGTTGATTTGGTGTGAATAGTTATGTAGATGTCTATTAGGTCTACTTGGTCAAGAGCTGATTTCAAGTCTTGAATATCCTTATTAATTTTCTGTCTTGTTGATGTGCCTAATATTGAATGGGGCATTAAAGCCTCCCACTATTATTCTGTGGGAGTCTAAATTTCTTTATAGGTCTCTAAGTACTTGTTTTATGAATCTGGGTGCTCCTGTATTAGATGCATATATATTTAGGATAGTTATCTCTTCTTGTTGCATTGATCCCTTTACCATTATGTAATGCCCTTCTTTATCTCTTTTGATCTTTGTTGGTTTAAATTTTATTTTATCAGAGACTAGGATTGCAAACCCTGCTTTTTTTTCTTTCCATTTGCTTGAAAAAATATTCCTCTATCATTTTATTTTGAGCCTATGTGTGTCTTTCCATGTGACATGGGTCTGCTGAATACAGCACACCAATAGGTCTTGACTCTTTATCCAATTTGCCAGTCTGTGTCTTTTAATTTGAATATTGAGCCCTTTTACATTTAAGGTTAATATTGTTATGTGTGAATTTGATTCTGTTATAATGGTGCTAGCTGGTTATTTTGCACATTAGTTGATGCGGTTTCTTTATAGTGTTATTGGTCTTTATAGTTTGGTATGTTTTTGCAGTGGCTGGTACCAGTTTTTCCTTTCCATTTTTAGGGCTTCCTTCAGGAGTTCTTGTAAGGCAGGCCTGGTGGTGACAAAACCCATTAGCATTTGCTAGTCTGGAAAGGATTTTACTTCTCCTTTGCTTATGAAGCTTAGTTTGTCTGGATATGAAATTCTGGTTTAAAATTCTTTTCTTTAAGAATGTTGAATATTGGCCCCCCACTCTCTTCTGGCTTGTAGGGTTTCTGCAAAGAGATCCACGGTTAGTCTTAGGGGCTTTGCTTTGTAGATAACCTGGCCTTTCTCTCTTAAAATTTTTTCTGCCCTTAAAATTTTTTCCTTTGTTTCAACCTTTGAGAATCTGATGATTATGTGTCTTGGGGTTGCTCTTCTCAAGGAGTAACTTAGTGGTATTCTCTGTATTTCCTGAATTTGAATATTGGCCTGCCTTGCTAGGTTGGGGGAGTTCTCCTGGATAATATACTGAAGTGTGTTTTCTAACTTGGTTCCATTCTCCCCATCACTTTCAGGTACACTAATCAATCATAGGTTTGGTCTTTTCACATAGTTCCATATTTCTTGGAGACTTCCTTCATTCCTTTTCATTCTTTTTTCTCTTGTCTTCATGCTTTATTTCATTAAGTTGATCTTCAATCTCTGATATCCTTTCTTCCACTTGATTGATTTAGCTGTTGATACTTTACGCTTCACAAAGTTTTTGTGCTGTGTTTTTCAGCTCCATCAGGTCATTTATGTTCTTCTCTAGACTGGTTATTCTAGTTACCAGTTCCTGTAACCTTTTATCAAGGTTCTTAGCTTCCTTGCATTGCATTAGAACACGCTCCTTTAGCTCAGAGGAGTTTGTTATTACCCACATTCTGAAGCCTATTTCTGTCATTTAATCAACCTCATCCTCCATCCAGTTTTGTGCCCTTGTTGGAGAGAAGTTGCAATCATTTGGAGGAGAAGAGGCATTCTGTTTTTTGGAATTTTCAGCATTCTTATACTGGTTTGGGGTAAAATTCTCCCCAAAATTCTCTCTTGGTAAAATTCTCCCCAATATCTGGGAGAATTTTCTGTATTACCAGGCAGAAATTCTTGTTCTCTTTCCTTACTTTCTCCCAAACATACAGAGTCTCTCTCTCTCTATTCTAAGCCACCTAACACTGGAGGTGGAGTAACACAAACGCCCCTGTGGTCACCACCACTATGATTGTGCTGAGTCAGACTTGAAGCCAGCACAATGCTGGGTCTTGCCCAAGTCCTGCTGTAACCACTCCCTGGCTACTGCTTATGTTTTCTCAAGGCGCCTCCCCAACTTCCCCACCTCCTGCTATCACTCCTCTAGTCCCCCCACCCCCCAACAAACACCAGTGCATGATGTTCCCCTCTCTGTGTCCATGTGTTCTCATTGTTCAACACCCACCTATGAATGAGAACATGCAGTGTTTGGTTTTCTGTTCTTGTATCAGTTTGCTGAGAATGATGGTTTACAGATACATCCATGTCCCTGCAAAGGACATGAACTCATCCTTTTTTATGGCTGCATAGTATTCCATGGTGTATATGTGCCACATTTTCCTTATCCAGTCTATCCTTGATGAGCATTTGGGTTGGTTCCAAGTCTTTGCTATTGTAAACAGTGCCACAATGAACATATATGTGCATGTGTCTTTATAACAGAATGATTTATAATCCTTTGGGTATATACCCAGTAATCGGATTGCTGGGTCAAATGATATTTCTATTTCTAGACCCTTGAGGAATCATCAAACTGTCTTCTACAATAGTTGAACTAATTGGCACTCCCACCAACAGTGTAAAAGCATTCCTATTTCTCCACATCCTCTCCAGCATCTGTTGTCTCCAGATTTTTTAATGATCGCCATTCTAACTAGTGTGAGATGATATCTCAATGTGGTTTTGATTTGCATTTTTCTAATGGCCAGTAATGATGAGCATTTTTTCCTATGTTTGTTGACCACATAAATGTCTTCTTTTGAAAAGTACCTGTTCATATCCTTCACCCACTAAAAAGTGATTTGACACTTGGATAGCATTTCTGGACCTGATCTGGACCAGAGGGGAGCCAAATGCTCTGAAGTTGAGTACCAGGCCAGACAGCATTCACCACAAACTGACTTAATAAATCTTGGGCCTTAAGGTAACAGCAGTGTTAGTTTGGCAGTACTCCTTATGGCCTGTGGTGATGGCTACAGAATGTGAAGACCCCATCATCTCAGCCCAAAATCTCCTTAAGATGATAAGCAACTTCAGCAAAGCCTCAGGATATAAAATCAATGTGCAAAAATCACAAGCATTCCTATACACCAATAACAGACAGAGACCCAAATCATGAGTGAACTCCCATTCACAATTGCTACAAAGATAATAAAATACCTAGGAATACAACTAACAAAGGACGTGAAGGACCTCTTCAAGGAGAACTACAAACCACTGCTCAAGGAAATAAGAGAGGACACAAACAGATGGAAAAAAAAAACATTCTATGCTCATGGTTAGGAAGAATCAATATCGTGAAAATGGCCATACTGCCCAAAGTAATTTGTAGATTAAATGCTATCCCCATCAAGCTACCATTGACCTTCTTTACAGAATTAGAAAAAACCACCTTAAACTTCATATGGAACCAAAAAGAGCCCTCATAGCTAAGACAATTCTAGCAAAAAGAACAAAGCTGGAGGCATCACGCTACCTGATTTCAAACTATACTATAAGGCTACAGTAATCCAAACATCATGGTCCTGGTACCAAAACAGAGATATAGACCAATGGAACAGAACAGAGGCCTTGGAAGTAATGCCACATACCTAAAACTGTCTGATTTTTGACAAAACTGACAAAAACAAGCAATGGGGAAATGATTCCCTGTTTAATAAATGGCATTGGGAAACTGGCTAGCTATATGCAGAAAGCTGAAACTGGACTCCTTCCTTACACCTTATACAAAAATTAACTCCAGATGGATTAAAGATTTAAACATAAGACCTAACACCATAAAAACTCTAGAAGAAAACCTAGGCAATATCATTCAGGACATAGGCATAGGCAAGGACTTCATGACTAAAACACCAAAAGCAATGGCAACAAAAGCCAAAATAGACAAATGAGATCTAATTAAACTTAAGAACTTCTGCACAGCAAAAGAAACTATCATTAGAGTGAACCAGCAACCAACAAAATGGGGAAAAAATCTTTGCAATCTACTCATCTGACAAAGGGCTAATATCCAGAATCTACAAAGAACTAAAACAAATTTACAAGAAGAAACAAACAACCCCATCTTTGTGCAAGACAAAGTCCCCTTTACTTTACCTTCTGCTTTTCTCAAGTAGGAGTTTTGTTTTGTCCCATAGCCACCACAGCTAGTAATGTGCTGAGTCTCATCTGAAGCCAGTAAGTCTCAGATGCTCTCAGTATAGTACCTGAGTATCACTGGTGATTATTCAGGGCCCAAGGGCCTCCTTAGTTAGCAGGTGATGAATATTGCCAGGACTGAGTGCTTTCCTTCAAGGTAGCAGGTTCCCTTCTTTTTCTGAGAAACATCATCTGGGAGCTATGGTCTGGAATGGGGGCATCTTGACTCTGACTGGTGCCCTATATTGCTGTGGCTGAGCTGGTATCCAGGATTCAAGACAAAGTCTTCCCCACTGATAATGTTTGGCTGTATCCCCACCCAAGTCTCAACTTGAATTGTTTCTCACAGAATTCCCACCTGTTGTGGGAGGGACCCAGGAGGAAGTAATTGAATCATGGGGGCTGGTCTTTCCCATGCTATTTTCGTGATAGTGTGTAAGTCTCACGAGATTGGATGGGTTTATTAGGGATTTCCACTTTCACTTCTTTCTAATTTTTCTCTTGCCACTGCCATGTAAGAAGTGCCTTTCACCTCCTGCCATAATTCTGCGGCCTCCCCAGACATGTGGAACTGTAAGTCCAATTAAACCTCTTTTTCTTCCCAGTCACAGGTATGTCTTTATCAGCAGCATGAAAATGGACTAATATACCCACTCTTCCTTCTCCTCTCTTCACATGGGGGAAAGAGATCTCTTTTGGAGCTTTGGGCTGTGTACCTGTGGTTAGGAGAGGGGTGATTCCAGCACCTCCTAGGTTACCCTGCCTTGTGTCTCAGTATTTCACATGCCCCCCCACACACACAGTCTATTATCTCTGGGCCTAGTTCAGCCCTAGGACTGGCCTACAGGTTGCAGTCCTTATGGCCTAGGCTCTCTTTCAAATTTGCTTGGAAACTGGGAGCACTTTGGCCCTTGGTGACAAGGTTTGCAGGCACTCAAGTTTGGACTGCTGTGATCAGTGACTCACCTCTTGGTAGGGCTGGTTAAATGCTCCCTCTGTGGGTGGGTGTCTGCTGAGTTTGGGCTTGTTTTCCTTTCTGGTCTAAGAGGACAACACTGAGTTTAATGTCTCAGAGTTGCTGTGTTTTCTCTCTCCCAGTGCCCAGAGAGGCTCCCTGGACCACGCAGCCATTCCTGGAGTGAGGGTGGGGTGGCATCAATAATTCATGACTGCTTTTTAGGTTCAGTACATCTTTCAGTGATATGGAGTTAAAACCAGTTACTCTTAGTGCTCAACTAGTTTTTGGTTCTTATAAAGGTGTTTGCATAGATAGTTGTTAACTTGGTGTTCTTGTGGGGTGGTAGGCACCATCAGTGGAACTTTCTATTCTGCCATCTTGCTTCACCTCCCTCTTGCATCATGTATTCATATGTAAAGGCTAAGAGTATACAACTTCCTAAAGAAACCATAGGAGAGAATTTTAGAGACTTTAAATTTGGCAAATATTTCTTGAATGTAATATAAAAAGCACAAATTATAAAAGAAGAATGATAAATTGGACTTCACCTATATTAAAAGTATCTACTCTTCAACAGTCGCTATCAAGAAAATGAAAAGGCATGCCACAGACTGTAGGAAAATATTTGCAAAATATATATGTTTTAAAGACTTGTATGCAAAGTTTATAAGTAACTCTTACAATTTGATAAGAAAAAGACAACCCAATAAGAAAATGGATGAAAGATTTGAAAAAACGTGTCACAAAAAATATAAAAATGACAAAAGAAATAGATGAAATTATGCTCAACATCATTAGTTATTAAAGATATCCAAATTAAAATCACTGTGACATACCACTACACACCCACTAAAACAGCTAGTATTAAAAATACTGACTATACCAAGTGTTGGTTTGGGTGTATAGCAACTAGAAGTCTCAAATTGCTGTGTCATAAAATCATACAACTTTAGGAAATAGACCGATGATTTCTTACACTGTTAAACATACACCTGTCCTTTGATCCAGCCATTCTACTCCCAGCTACATAACCAAGAGAAATGAAAATGTATATACACACCAAAAATTGTGGACAAATGTTTGTAGCAGTATTAGTCACAGTAGCCAAAAAGTGGAAAGTACCCAAGTGCCCATTAACTGGTAAATAGATAAATCGTTATATTCCTACAATGGGATACTAATCAGCAATAAAAGGAATGAACTACTGATACGTGTAACAACAGATACGAATGAATGATTGATATCTGATATGATTCTATTTATGTACAATTCTAGAAAAGAGTTGTCATGAATTTATAGTGACAAAAAGCAGTGGCCCATGGTGAGAGTTAGGAATTCACTGTAAAGTGGATTGATGGAAATTTTTGAGTTGATAGAAATGTCTACATTTTGATCATGGTTGGAATTACATGACTGTATACATTTATTAAAACTCACCAAAGTGTACACTTAAGATTGATAAATTTTATTACAGTAAGGTATTACTCAATAAAGCTAATTAATGCAATTTAACTTAACTAATTCTTCATTTTTTTCTAGCTATGGGAGGGGCACCACCTATTAGGACGTTATGGTATTTGAAGGATATACCTAGGTAAAAAGTAAGTATGATTATTTCAGCTTCTTGGAGCTTCCACCAGGGGTTTGAAGTATGTGTTATATTACCTAATTGGTTTTTCTTCACTATATATTTCAGTACCTGTATCATCCCTGAATATTTAGAGGTAAATTCAATCAACTGGCCACCTCTTCTTAGTTTGAAATTAAACTATCTGCCTTCCTTGTCACAATTTCTTAAGACACATGTGCACACACACATACACACACACACACTGAAATTTGATATTTAAAATAACATTTGAAGTTAATATTGCTGTACAAACTTGATAACAATGTTCATACTGAGAAGACTATCAATTAGTAATTGCAGAAGGAAAATTTTGGTTTTATGGTCTTTAGCTTTTTTCTGTAACTTATTCTGAAAGACTAATGGTATTTTACTTTTTGAATAAAGATGTAGGGACCCACAGTCTATATTTTAGGGAAAGTTAGGAGACTTTTCTTATAGTAAAGATCCTGAGAGAGGTGAACCATAAATCTTCACCACCTTGTAGTTATGCTTGTTACATGGAATCTCAGGAGTATCTTTGCAGTATGGAATCCAAATTTTGATATTAAATTTTGACTCCAGAAGATAACATATCCTAGGAAATTATCCAAAAATACAGAATTCCTGGAGCAATCCCCATATTCATGGAACTATTTTCAGTTACCCTGAAGCCAATCATATAAGGCATATGGGGAAAGGACACTGATAACTGAAGGACAAAGTGACCTTTGCAATCCTCTAACTAAATCACATGAAAGATGGTCATGTATACTGAAAATATCATAGGCTTGGAGAGCAACAATTCAACCACTTACTGACTATGCAACATTGGCCTAGTAACTTAGCCTTGCTAAGCCTCAGTCTTCATCTGTAAAAGGGAGATTATATATACATTTTATATATATATATATATATATATACACACACACACATACACACATATTCTAATATTAAACATATTCTAATTTGTATATTATCTATTCTAAATATTAGATATAGTGTTAGAATATATGCATATTCTAATTTTAATAGTCACAATAGCTCTGCAAGATACATATATATAAATATACATAAAATATAAATGTCAAGATATATATATGTCTTGCTAAGCTATTGTGACTATTAAAGTTAGAATATGTATATATGTGTATGTATATCTAATGTCTACCATATTGCAGATGCCTAAAATATACTAGTTATTATTATTATTATGGCTGACATACTTGAGAATGTCATTTGCAAGAGACACTGGGGGGATAAAGGACTCACCCTTCTTTTTTTTCCAAGACAAAACTCATGTTGTTAATAAAAACTTACTTTGGACTCAGAAGTCTAATTAGAACTTCAATTCTTTATTCCTTTTCTAGTTTCAGTCTTCAGGCCTTCCTACCTTGTTTGATGTTCAAAATTAAATGTCATGAAAGAGGCCCCAGTGTACCTTTTGGTCATCACCTCAAAAACAAATCTATAGCCATGAGATGTGGAATTCATCATTGCAAGATGTAATAAAATTCAAACAAACTACACTCTTCTCAGAGCTGAGTATTTGGAAATTAGTCTGCTTAGCTATCCCTAGTGCTTCTCTGATGTCTCCCATAAATGCCTGCCAACAAGTTCCCACTCAAAAGTATAAATGGAAGACCAGAGTTCTAAAAAACAAAACTAAGCTGAACATAGGAACAACAGCAACAACAAAATTCTTCATTTGAAAGAATTCCCAGCAAAGACTCAGGGAAGTAGTGAGGGACAAGGCAGCAAGCGATAGAGGAAGTGGTTGTAGCCATCAATAGGATTTTGAGAAATATAACTTTTTCTTTAAAATATAATCCTCCAAACCTGCTGCTGTATTCTCAGAAGCAGATAATAAAACAGAATGAAAAGCAGACTCTTATCTTAATACTAAATCCATATGCAAAGCAGCTAGTGGATGCACTGCAGCAGAATGAATTCTTCATTTTATCATTATTGCAGGCTCATTCTGCGATTTCTCTCTCAATGGGTGACTGCAATAAGCCTGAAGGTACAGTTCACTCTTCTGAAAGCGCTATTAGAGTCACTCCTAAATGCCTGCCTCAAAGCTACCATTTTTTAAAACTTGGTTTTCCTTCATCTCCCAAGCAGCTGCAACCCATGCTTTTCACTGCTTAGAGAAAGAAGAAGAAAGCAAAAGACCAATAACTCAATGAAATCTCAAGGAAGCTAGGTCGGTGATCTCAGCCGGGATCTGGAGTGGTGAATTAAACTTTCATTTTCATTTTCCTTGAGGAACTTGGGATCCACTTATGAGGAATTCAGAATATGGTCAGATCTGACTGGGCAGGGCTTGATTCATATACTCCATAGAGGATTGGAGCAGGCCAGAGAGATAACAGAGTCATGGCTTTGTCACAGGCTGAAGGAAAAAATAATAGCAAGGGAAAAGACTAAGCTATACCATTATCCTTATTCTGACTCCTTCTCTGAAAAGTGGGTTTCACCAGGGCTGCAGGCTGTCAACAGAGAAGTTTATTCTTTGCTCTGATCTCTGTCAGGCTCACCCCAGAGGTAGAGTGCAGAGGCTGAAGAAGAAGAGAGAAAGTTGAAATATTTTTTTAAAACTTACTGACTCTGCTAATGTAGAAACCAGAGATGTGCATAGCTAGCTACCTTCCAGGTTGGGCTGCTACCAACTCAAAATCTGTCACAAAGTGATCTGGAGGAAAAGACAAGATAGATGAGCTGAGAGAGTCCCTCAGCCCCCTCCTCCCATAAGCAGGCACTGATTACTAAGGACATTTCCATGAGCAGTGCAGGATTTTTTTTCCTTGCACATGACCTTTAAAACTACCTGATAAGCTATTTGCACTGCCTACCCTAGGAGTTTCAATAGACAGAGAGAAGATGAACATTAACCTTAATGGCTAAATTACCCAATGTCACTCTAAAGGCCTTTCCCCTTGAGAGAAGCCTGTGCAGCAGCCAAACACTCACTCCTTTAAAAGTTCACAGAGAGGCTCCATTAAAATCACAACTGCAGAGTTTTCCAAACTTGGGTACTTTAAAAGACAACATGTTACCTCTAGTGATGGACCTTCTTTTAAAGAAATTAATAATTTGGCCAAATAATTGGAAGAAATTCTATTAAATCTCTCTAAAAATAAACTGGATACTCAAATGCTACAGTGGAAACTGAAGACAGTTTTCAGCTTAATGCTGAGAACACTGATGGACATATAGTTCTCTATTCCAGAAAAGGGGGAAAAAGACCTGTATTAATAAGGGAAGCCATCTTAGTGCTTCCAGCCATTCCTTTATTCCTTTATAGAGTGTGTACTCTCTACCAGGTACTATGCTATATCCTGGAAATGTGACGGTAAGCAAAATCAGATGCATGTACTCTCCATCATTGGACTCACCGTCTAGTGGAGGATGCAGACTGTAATCCAGGAATCACACAAATACAGAAAATATTGTGATGGTTCAAGTGAGTGAGAGGCTCATGGTACTACGCTTACACTCTGATAGGTTTGGAGTCAATGACTGCCCAGAAATTTCCATCTTCTTCAAAGAAACAGAACACATACCTCCTTGTCCTGTAGAACAAAACATGGCTATCCAATCCCAGTCACATTCACTTAGCCTCTAATAAGTCAAGTGTTATGAAACAGGTAGCGGTCTTATGAGTGACGTAGTTGTGGTCTCTGTTTGGCCTCGGAGCCTAGATTAATGCTTTTCTCATTCATTTCTTCATTCAGTCCACAAGCATTTATTGAATTTTTACTATGTGCAAGAAAGTGAATTAGACCATGGGTACAAAGATAAATGAGGCAAAGACCCTGCCTTCAAGATACTCAGTCTACTGGGAAAGGCAGACACAGATAATTAAAATACAGCACAATAATTGCTCTACTATAGAGAAGTACAAAGTGTTATAAGAATTCCAAAGGAAAAAAAAGCTGCTTTCCTAATACTTTCTGGGGCCTAATCCATCAGCAAAATCCTCACTACACAGTGCTAACAGGAAAACACTGGCAGATCATTTGTCGTGTCACTTGGCATTCCAGGAGCAGTCAGAAGCTCCTGCCCAACAAAGGTGGGCAGGCAGTTGAAAAGAAAGCAGTAGCATTAACAATCATAGCACGCCATTCTAAACTCAATGCACAACTGAGTTTACTGTCTGGCAGCTTGTCCCTGTTACCTCACTGCAGTGAGAGAAACAAGCCCCCCAACCCCACACTACTGCTAGGCAATTGTTAGGGATGGATTTGTATATTAGAAGCAACTTCTCTAACACATCTCCCTCAAGTGCACTTACCTGCCACCCAGGGCCCTTTACAGCCTTTCCCATTTTTTTCCCCTTTTGAAATAGTTGGAGACATAATTTATGTCAAGCAGCTGATGAGAGCTACTACTTCACTTAAGTCTACCCTTCATCAAAACACTTTATCTGGGGATCTGAAAGTATGAAGGGGCAAGCATTTTTAGAAAATAAAATAAAACAAATACCATATAAAGTATATACACCTTAACTCTCTTTTTCAATCATCAGTTGCAGTGGAAGAAAGAAAAATTCTAATAGCAATTAGCTGTTGAACTGACCATATTCCGTTTTGCAGTAAGTTAGCAGATCCTACAGCATGGCATTCAGTCCCTTAACTCTTTCAGTTCATACCTGCAGCAATATGTTAAAGTTCCAAACTGTCCCAGAATTGTGAATGAACAAAAGAAACTTATATGTTCTTTTCAGGGAATCTCAAGCCTAAAGCCTGTCTTGCTAAAGTCAAAGAACCAAGAGTTTCTAATACTAAAACTACTTCCAATAGAAATCAAATCATTTGAGAAAAGTAACATTAATGTTTTCAGGTAATTCCTAAAGAGAATATACACTGGGAGAATCTAGCAACATAATGCATATTTTTTTCATCAACACATGGTGTACATTCACATTTACATAGATGAGGTCATCACACATGACCATTATATGCCACACCTCTGTAATTCACAAAAACAGTTCAGATATTCTGTATCTATATTTATTTTAAGCATACAGTGACTCCTCACTGTGAGCCACATCCAATACTGATTGAGTTCCACTTAATTGTCGCACATTTTTTTTCCTCTACTCCATTTGCAGGATTAAATAGACCTATTTCAGTATGGTAAAAAGAACCAAAATATCCCATTACTGCTTTTGCAAAGGTCACTCTCCTGCTTTGAGCATGGGTTATTTTTAATCACAGGGTATGTATCTTAAAGGCAAGGCATTTATTGAAACCTCCAGTTCATTTTTAAAAGTCTCTGGATATATTGAATAAATCACAGCTCAGAAGTAAAATATAGTGATACACCCTCTACCACCTTACATGCAAGGTCCCAGGGAGCCAGTTTCCAACTGTCCCCACCTCCAATGCAGATTATCTCTTCAGTCAGCTAAGAACAAGAGGATAGTGCTCACCTCAACATTCAGACTAGGAAACCTCAACCCTCTGGGGGCCATGGTACTGGTTTTCAGTAAGACATAAAACAAAAGGAACTGAGCTTTATGGGTCACTTAAGATCTCATAGAAGAAAACCTAGGCAACAACATCCAGGACAGAGGCACAGACAAAGACTTTATGACTAAAAAACCAAAAGGAACGGCAACAAAAGCCAAAATAGACAAATGGAATCTAATTAAACTTAAGAGCTTCTGCACAGAAAAAAAAAAAAAAAAAACAATCATTAGAGTCAACCAACAATGAACAGAATGGGAAAACATTTTTGCAATCTACCCATCTGACAAAGGGCTAATATCCAGAATCTACAAAGAACTAAAGCAGATTTACAAGCAAAAAAAAGCAAGGAAACCCATTCAAAAGTGGGTGAAGGATATGAACAGACACTTCTCAAAAGAAGACATATCTGAGGCCAACAAACATATGAAAAAATGCTCATCATCACTGGTCATTAGAGAAATACAAATCAAAACCACATTGAGATATCATCTCACACCAGTTAGCATGGCGATCATTAAAAAATCTGGAGACAACAGATGCTGGAGAGGATGTGGAGAAATAGGAACACTTTTACACTGTTGGTGGGAGTGTAAATTAGTTCAACCATTGTAGAAGACAGTGTGGCGATTCCTCAAGGATCTAGAAATAGAAATTCCATTTGACCCAGCAATGCCATTACTGGGTATATACCCAAAGGACTATAAATCACTCTATGATAAAGACACATGCACATGTATGTTCGTTGTGGCACTGTTTACGATAGCAAAGACCTGGAACCAACCCAAATGCCCATCAATGATAGACTGGACAAAGAAAATGTGACACATATACACCATGGAATACTATGCAGTCATAAAAAATGATGAGTTCGTGTCCTTTGTAGAGACATGGATGAATCTGGAAACCATCATTCTCAGCAAACTGACACAAGAACAGAAAACCAAATACTGCATGTTTTCACT
>PVKP010001992.1:88634-132063 GCA_004027715.1 Plecturocebus donacophilus | reverse complement strand
TTGAACTCAGACCTGGAACAACTAGACTTAACAAATATTTATAGAACTCTCCTCCCCAAATCCACAAAACATACATTTTTCTCAGTATCACATTATACCTATTTTAAAAGTGACCACATAATTGGAAGTAAATCACTCCTCAGCAATTGCATAGCATTTCACAGGTTTAAATAAAATATTGGTTGTCTGCTTATTTGTTGTTTTCATCCCCTATTCCTTCCTGTCTCCATTGTTAAGCACAATTATTGGCATAAAAGAGGTTTTTAATACCCATTTTTAGACTGCATTCTAGCCTGGGCAATAAAACAAGAATTCCAATCTCTCTCCCTCTTTCTCGTCCTCTTTCTTTCTCTCTTTCATTCTTTTTTTTTCTTTTTTTTGCTGTTTCCTTTTTTCTTTCTCCTTTTCTCTCTTTTTCTAAAAAAAAAAGAAATGGAGTCTTGCTCTGTTGCCCAGGTTGGAGTGCAGTGGTGCAATATTGGCTCACTGTAACCTCCGCCTCCCGGGTTCAAGCGATTCTCCTGCCTCAGCCTCCCAAGTAGTTGGGACTATAGGCACCTGCCACCACACCTGGCTAATTTTTGTATTTTTAGTAAAGGCGGGATTTCACCATGTTAGCCAGGCTGGTCTCAAACTCCTGGCCTTGTGATCCACCTGCCTCAGCCTCCCAGAGTGCTGGGATGACAGGCGTGAGCCACCGTGCCTGGCCCCTCATTGTTTGTCTTTTTACCTTACTTACGTTGAAGGACTACCCATTTTCTTCATCCGGTCTGTCACTGATGTGCATTTAGGGTGACTGCATGTCTTTGCTATTGTGACTAGTGCTGCAGTGGGCATTTGTGTGCATATGTCTTTGTGGCAGAATGATATCTGTTCTTCTGGGTGTATACCCAGTAATAGGATTGCTGGGTCAAATGGTAGTTCTGTTTTCAGCTCTTTGAGGAATCACCATGTTGCTTTCTACAGTGATCAAACTAATTTATACTCCGTTCAAGAGCTTTTAAAAATGTTCTCAATATTCTGTTGTTAGTAGCAGTGTCCTGTTCTTTCACAATTCCAATATCAGATAGTGGTGGTTGCACAACTCTGAGTATGCTAAGACCTACTGAGTTACACATTTTAAAAGGATGAACTTTATAGTGTGTGAATTATAGTAAAGCTGGTATTAAAAATGTTTTTTGGCCAGGTGCAGTAGCTCACACCTGTAATCACAGCACTTTGGGAGGCCAAGGCGGGTGGATCACTTGAGGCTGGGATTTCAAGACCAGCCTGGCCAGCGTGATGAAACTCCTCCTCTCAACCAAAAAATACAAAGAATTAGCTGGGTGTGGTGGCGCATGCTTGTAGTCCCAGCTACTCGGTGTTAAAACGCATGCTTTGAATGAAGAGACCCACCCCCTCCCCACCACCAAACAGGCTTTCTGTAAGCAACATGGCTGTTTATTCACCTGGGTGCAGGTGGGCTGAGGCCAGAAAGGGCATTAGTGAAGGGCAGTGGAATAGGAGTTGGTTTTATAGATTGGGGCAAATTTTTGGGGGAGGGAGCAGGGGTGTTACGGAGTAAGATCAGTTATAGTGGTGGGGGTACTGGCAAGAAGTATACATTACCATAAGTTCAGTTATAATGGCAGTGGGTTAAGAGTAGTTAAGATGGTAGGGTGGGGTGAGGAGTATTCACATTATCATAAAAGCAGTTAAGATGGCAGGGTGGAGTGAGGAGTATTCACATTATCATACTAACAGTTAAGATGGCAAGGTGGGTTTAGAAGCTTAATGTTGGGGGGGTGGGGGCTGGGCGATCAGGGATAATGGTGAACACAGGCTGAGGGTGGGGGGTAATTAGCCAAGGCAGGCAGGACTTCAGACTTTCTGGGTCTGGGCTTGCACGTGGAGGCCTGACACTCAGGAGGCTGAGGCAGGAGAATCACTTGAACCCAATAGGCAGAGGTTGCAGTGAGCTGAGATTGCGCCATTACATTCCAGCTGAGGTGACAGAACTAGACTACATCTCAAAAAAATTTTTTTTTGAGAAAAATATTTCTCTGAAGCTGTTAATCATCCTTTTGAAGTTTTCTTTTCTCTGCATAGTCTTTTTTCCTAGTTGCCTTTTTTTTTTGTTTTGTTTTGTTTTGAGACAGAGTCTGGCTTTGTCGCCCAG
Organism: Plecturocebus donacophilus; assembly: GCA_004027715.1. Classification (NCBI taxonomy): domain Eukaryota; kingdom Metazoa; phylum Chordata; class Mammalia; order Primates; family Pitheciidae; genus Plecturocebus; species Plecturocebus donacophilus. Next base: position 129,905 of record PVKP010001992.1, on the reverse strand, counting down.
GCTGGAATGCAGTGTCACGATCTCAGCTCACTGCAACCTCAGCCTCCTGGGTTCAAGCCATTCTTGTGCCACAGCAATCAGCCTCCTGAGTAGCTGGAATTAAAGGCATTCGTCACCGCACCCAGCTAATTTTTTTTTTTTTTTTTGAGACAGAGTCTCACTCCGTCACCAGGCGCCGGGCTGGAGTGCAGTGGCACCACCTTGGCTCACTGCAACCTCCGCCTCCCGAGTTCAAGCAGTTCTCCTGCCTCAGCCTCCCCAGTAGCTGGGACTACAGGTGTGCGCCACCATGCCCAGCTAATTTTTTTGTACTTTTAGTAGAGACGGGGTTTCACCATGTTGGCCAGGCTGGTCTTGAATTTCTGGCCTCAAGTCATCTGCCAGCCTCAGCCTCCCAAAGTGCTGGAATTACAGACGGGAGCCACCACACCCAGCCTTTCCTAGTTGCTTTTTCTGTGTTTCATATTAAGGCTTTACTCAAATGTCCAGGTGTCCTGGGCTGTCCACTCATTAAGGAATGGGAGACTAAAAACCTGGTTGCTCTTTGTGTCTGGTTTATCAACTGGTAGCCTCACTGTAAGATGAACTGGCTGGCCCTTTCACTGGGAGATCTCCAATGTTGGTGGCTGTAGGTGCGTTCCCTGAGCTTATCAGGTTCCTCAGATAATACTTTTCCAGCCTTCTGCTCGCACGCTATGAGGCTAGCTGCCAGCATTCTGGGAAACCTGGGGGAAGATTGAGTCTTGCATATGTAGCGAGTAAACATCAGTGCCCTGTTCTCGGTGTAGTATTCTCACTTTCAGCTGTGCCTGGTATTTTCCAGTCCACACACCGTACTGCTCTCGAGAGAATACACCCCCAGATTCCTGCCAAGATTGGAAAGGGGAATCTGCCTTTTTTTAATTGGAAAATTTTAAACATAAGAAAGTAAAAATAAGAGTAAAGTTAGCTAGTTTCAACAATTACCAGCTTAAGGCCAATTTGATTTGATCTAAACCCTACCTACTTTTTCTTTCCCCTATCCAAATTATTTTGAAGCGGATCTTGATGTCAGATCATTTCATACATAATCTTTCGTTGTGTATTCCTACAAAATAGCACTTTAAAAAAGACATGCACACTACTGTCACCCTTTTTTCCTGAAAGCAAAACAAAAAGTCCAGTTTCTCCTTAAGATCATTTAGAGCCAGGCGTGGCAACTCTTGCCTAGAATCTCAACACTTTGGGAGGCTGAGGTGGGAGAATCACTTGAAGGCAGGAGTTTGAGACCAGCCTAGGCAGCAAAGTGTGAGACCCATTCTCTACATAAAAATTAAAGAATCAGCCAGGTGTGGTGACACACGCCTGTAGTCCCATCTACTTGAGAGGCTGAGGCAGGAGCATCTCTTGAGCCCAGGAGTTTGAGGTTACAGTGAGCTGATAGCACTGCTGCATTCCAACCTTGGTGACAGAGCGAGATTGTTTCTCAAAAAAAAGGTCAGGGGTGGTGGCTCACGCCTGTAATCCCAGCACTTTGGGAGGCCAAGGCAGGCGGATCACCTGAGGTCAGGAGATTGAGACCAGCCTGCCCAACATGGCGAAACTCTGTCTCTGCCAAAAAATTAGCCAGGCATGGTGGCAGCTACTCAGGAGACTGAGGCAGCAGAATTGCAGAGGTTGCAGTGAGCTGAAATCTCGCCACTGCATTCCAGCCTGGTGATGAGTGAAACTCTGTCTCAAAGAAAAAAAAATGAGCGTTTATCTCACCAGTTCTGCTTTTTTTTTTTTTTGAGACAGAGTCTCGCTCTAGCACCCAGGCTGGATTGCAGTGTCACGATCTTGGCTCACTGCAACCACCGCCTCCCGGTTTCAAGCAGTTCTCTGCCTCAACCTCCCAAGTAGCTGGGATTACAGGTGCCTGCCACCGTGCCTGGCTCATTTTTTGTATTTTTAGTAGAGACTGGCCTGATCTACCCTTTTTGGAGGCACTTTGGCCTCCCAAAGTGCTGGGATGACAGGCATGAGCCACCGCACCTGGCCCAGTTCTGCTTTTTAAAATAGCCTTTTTACCACTTACATCCACTTTCCACAGCATCTGTTGCTACCAGCCCTTAAGTCTTTTTAAGCCTGCAGCATGGGGCAGCTTGCTTCTCAGCCTTGCCTACTCAGATTAGAATTCCACCTTCTTGGATCAAGCAGCCAGGTACTACTTATCCACCTGTTTCTGAGCTTCCAAAATTTGGTAGCTGTTGTATCTTGTATTCTTTGTGTGCTTAAAACATACACATATACCCTAGATCTCTTTGTAATATTGTCTTAATGGGTTTTGGAGGGAACAGAGGTAAATGCATTTGTTTAGTATGACTTTTTTGAACTACGAACACTTGATGGCTGGTTGTCCAGATGCTTCTCTGAAACCTTGAGGGATAGGGTAGGCATTTCTTCCCAGAGCCTCCTAACCCATCTTTTTTTTTTTTTTTTTTTTTTTTTGACATGGAGTCTCACTCTGTCATCAAGGCTGGAGTGCAGTGGCACGATCTTGGCTCACTGCAACCTCCATCTCCCAGTTTCAAGCAGTTCTCTGCCTCAGCCTCCCAAGTAGCTGGGATTACAGGTGCCTGCCATCACGCCTGGCTAATTTTTTGTATTTTTAGTAGCAGCGGGGTTTCACCATCTTGGCCAGGCTGGTCTTGAACTCCTGACCTTGTGATCCATCCACCTTGGCCTCCCAAAGTGCTGGGATTACAGGCGTGAGCCACCACGGCTGGCCTTTTAACCCATCTTTATACCCCATGACAACAGGCAGGTCCACCTTTATGATGAATTCCCTCTGTCCTCTGTCCAGTGACATGAATTTTAATTGCTGCTTCCCCCCTTCCCATTACATCCCATCAGGACTGTATTACTCCCAGGCCTCTTTTCTCCACACTTAAAATTCCCCCACAGGACACAGTTTCTGGTCTTTCTCTCTAACGTGGTTTCTGTCCTCTGATCTATTCATTTCTTTTTAGTGTGTCGCTTCAAAACCAAACTCACCTTTCTTGATTAGGTCTAGCCAGAGTAGAACAAGATAGTATCTCCTCTCCTTTTCAGTGTTATACCTTGATTAGTGTAGTCTTTGATCCTATTAAAAAAACTTTTGGATAATCTTGCCAAGTTGAACAGAGACAAAAAGAATGCTATGATCTTTTCCATGTTGCTTCTAAGCTCACTATTCCCCGTACTGCATTTATGCCCATGGTTTTTGGAGTCAAATACAGGAATTTGGACTCAAGTACAGGAATTTGCATTTGTTTCTCTTAAACACTGCATTGTTCAGGGGTCTATGATGGAAATAGGGGTATATGTGTTAGTCATGAAATCTCAGTGGGATGTCTTCCTGTTTCATGAAGGAGAGAAATAAAAAGAAGCAGGAGTTTTAAGAAAGAGAGAGAGTTACTTGGAAAGGAGGCTGGAAGGCTCCTGAAGTATTGCATGGTGAGGAGGATGTGTGAGTGAGTGAATCAGCGGGAGAACAGAAGGCATTGTTGAGGAAGGGATTGAAATTTGGGGAGAGGGTGCAGTTGCTGAGTGAGGTAAGTCTTGTAGGATGTGAAGGAAAGGGGTCAGGGACAGGAGAGGGTGAGGTTAGAAAGGAGAAGGGGTGCACTGCAGGGTATTGGGCTCTGTGCAGATGTTAATCCAGGCAGCAGCCTGTGAGTTTGACAATATTTGCTCGATATTTCGGATCAAGAAGCTGTGGCACATGGAGGTACAGAAATTTATATAAGATCACATAGCAGAGTAGTGATAGAGCAGATTTAAACCAGATCTCTGCTGTACCAGGTTCCCCAGATGGCCCAGCATGGGCAAGGGGCAAGTTAGATTACACTTAAAGGTTAGTGAAAACAGGGCTGTGAAACAGATAAACCAAGTCAGCTCTTGTGTCCAAAGGAGTGTTTAAAAGAAAAGGCCCAGCTGGACATGGTGGCTCACACCTGTAATCCCAGCACTGCGGAAGGTTGAGGTGGGTGGATCACCTGAGGTCAGGAGTTCACGATTAGCCTGGCCAACATGGTGAAACCCCATTTCTGCTAAAAATACAAAAAAAATTAGCCAGGCATGCTGGTGGGCACCTGTAATCCCAGCTACTTGGGAGGCTCGCTTGAACCCGGGCGGCAGAGGTTGCAGTGAGCTGAGGTTGCACCATTGCACTGCTGCCTGGGCGACAAGTGCAAAACTCCGTCTCAAAAGAAAAAAAAAAAAGAAAAAGTCCAACTAAACTTGAGATGGTATTCCAAGCCAGTTCTTCATATTTTGGCACTTTGCAACCAGTTGAAAAGTTTTACAGTGGCTGCTTCCTTGTGAAATTATTTAGGGGGAGGAGACTTACTAAATAATTACTCTCTCGGATTACTAAATGGTTACTCTCTTAGAATATAGATTGGAATACAAATAAGATTAAATTGTGTATACACACGTATACTCTTTGTGTACTTGTATACATACATCCTACAAAGCGCAGTGAATTCCTCTTCTAAATTTATCTTTGATTGATATATATGGACTCTTCCCCCTGCAAACAAAAATAAATAAATCGCTGGTCTTGAGAACTGTGAATAAAAGAAGAAGTGACTTGGAACAGCCTCGATTTTCTGCCTTTCTTGTCTTGTAGGCCTTCGCGCAGTTTGACGCCGAGGGAGATGGGACAGTGGATGCTGAGAACATGCTGGAAGCCCTCAAGAACTCCAGTGGGGCTAACCTTCAGGGGGAGCTGAGCCACATCATCAGACAACTGCAGGCCTGTTCTCTCGTTCCAGGTGAGGCTTTCATCCAAGCGCTCTCTTAGAGCCCGAATGAACTTTGCTATACTGCTGATTGCAATGAGGCAAAATTGTGGCCACGTGCAATAAACTCCCCCAACAGTATTTGTTAGGCACGTGGTGTGAATGAGCATTCAGTAGCGTCATCTCCTTCATTCCCCAGTACGGTGGCGTCAGCACTTCTACCATTTGATGCACCCTGGTCCAAGGCTGCCTTCCTTACTAGATCTCTTTATTTCACTCTCTGCAGAAGCCGCCTTTGGCCTCCACTGTTTGTTCTCTTAGGATCCTGCATTTTTTTTGGCAACATATTACCATTGTAATTGATCAATTCATTATTGAATTATTAGGAAAGTGTTTGTCTTCACTCCTATACTGTAGTTCCACGAGGCCAGGGACCTTCTTATTTCTGCTGTGTCCTCACATTTGGCACGTTTTTTTTGGCATGTGGTAAGCACTTAGTGGTTTTCTTAGAAAGCTATTGCAGTAGTCCCTCCTTATCCATGCAGGAGATGTTCCAAGACCCCCAGTGGATGCCTGAAAGCAAGGGTACCCAACCCTATATATACTGCATGTTTCTCTGATATATATGCACTTAGGATAGACTTTAATGTAAAAAATAGGCATACTAAGAGGTCAATAACAGTAGCTGATAATAGAATAATTATAACAATATACTGTAATAAAAATTACATGAGTGTGGCCCCTCTTTTTTTCTCTCTCTCTCTGTCTCTCCCACAGTATCCGTTTGTACCATACTCAACTGGTTTTGGGCTTTTGACCATGGGTAACTGAAATTGTGGATAAGGAAGGACTACTATATTCAGAAATTTAAGAATAAAAATAGCTTAAAATTAAGCAGTGATCTTCTACATGGTGCATATGAAAAGACATGGCCTGTGTTTTTTTTATGGTTTCTTTTGGGAGCTCAGACTTCTGTAAAGACAGTATCATAATAAAATTAACATTTTTTTCCCAGTGAGAAGACAGTTGTGTTTGAAAGAAAAAAGCACTTTGTACATTTTCCTTTTAGTCTTGATTTACTTTATCTCAGAACTTTTCCTGCTCTGTGTACTTGGCATCATAATACTTAGGGGAGCAATGGAGGCAAAATAGATTTCATAGAACATAAGTGTAAATCTGGTTGCGCTTGGCCCTCTGGCTTACTTACTGCTGAGTGATTTATTCAACTAGGGAAGGATAGTGTCCATATATTAATGAAGAATATATTCTTCTTGCCAGACATGGTGGCTTATGCTTGTAATCTCAGCACTTAGGGAGGCCAAAAAGAACTGCTTGTGGCCAGGAGTTTGAGACCAGCCAGGGCAACATAGTGAGACCCCATCTCTTGAAAAAGTTATCAGGGCATGGTAATGTGCACCATTGGTCCCAGCTACTCAGGATGCCGAGGCAGGAGGATTGCTTGAACCGAGGTGGCTGAGGCTGCAGTGAGCCATGATGGTGCCACTGCTCTCCAACCTTGGTGATAGAACAAGACCATCTCAAAAAAACAAATGTGCATTTCCATTCTCCTTCAGGTTGTCTTTAATTATGTAATTTTTATACGTGTTAACTTTTTCCCTAGTCTCATGACAATTAAAATTATTATTATTATTATTATTATTATTATGATTTTTGAGATAGAGTCTCGCTCTGTCACCCAGGCTGAAGTGCAAGGGGATGTCTGTTCACTGCAGCCTCCATCTCCCAGGTTCAAGAGATACTTGTGGTGCAGGCTCCCAAATAGCTAGGACTACAGGCATCCGCCACCATGCCTGGCTGATTTTTATATTTTTAGTAGAGATTGGGTTTAACCATGTTTGCCAGGCTGGTCTAGAACTCCTGACCTCAAGTGATCCACCCGTCCTGGCCTCCCAAAATCCCAAAATCCCAAAGTGTTGGGATTACAGGTGTGAGCCACCATACCTGGCCTGTATTATCTTTAGCTAGCTTATATCTTAGCATTTACGTATTACTCCACTTTTGCATTACCAGCATGTGGATAGCATGAGGAGCTTTATTTGGACACCTCTGACAATTTTAGGGAGGAAAGCAAAGGAATTGAGACCTGGGAATCCACCAACAGATAATTTGTAGTATACTGTTGTGCTGGGCAACTGTGATAAAATGGGGGATTAGACTGAGAAAACTTCAGGGTCCAAATCTCAAGCCACTTACATAGCAGGCTTATGACTTAGGACTTCTTACTCAAAAGTTTTCATCAGCACTCAATTTATCAGTCTTGGAATGCACCTTTGTAAGCTGAAGTTGCTTTGATGGTGGGATGTTTTAGTTTCTTCACTTTGTCTACACTAAAACTAGTTCCTTTTGTATCTCATAGTGTTGGTGCTTAAGCATTTAAAAAAGAGACAGTACCTTTTCCTAATTCATTAGGCTTGGAATTCATTTACTGAAGGCTAAGTTAATTTACCGAATGTTCAGCATATGAAAATACTTTTTCTATTATATGAACAAGTCTTTTTTTTTAAATAGGGTTTTGCCATGTTGCCCAGTCTGGTCTTGAACTCCTGAGCTCAGGCGATCCACCTGCCTAGGCCTCCTGAAATGCTGGGATTACAGGCATGAGCAACTGCACCAGATCTGTCTTTTCACATGGGTTTTGAGCAAATCAGTGCAGCATCAGCAGTATCATAAATATGAAGCTTGCGTATTACTGTGGAGTCAGCGAAGAAAAAGACTGAGCCACTACTGGCTTCTTTCTTCCCCAGCTTGCAAACAGCCTGTCATGGGACTTTGCCTTGTGATTGTGTAAGCTCATTCTCCTTAATAAAATCCCTTTTATATATACCCATATCTATTATTTCTGTCCCTCTGGAGAACCCTGATTAATAGAGAGATTTTGGTACCAGAAGGGGTTCTGGAGGAAGAGGATTTTAAGGATGGATTTTTTTAGTTGGTTTTGGAGTTTTCGGAGTTCGCCATTTAATCTGATTAGACCCCAAAATGCTAAAGTCTACTTCTAATAGTATGGAGAACACTGATAGTCCTTGGTATGAACTGTTAAGAGAGTTATGCAAAATAAATGCACCTGATACTCCTGATTCACCTCTCTTGAGAGGCAAGGAGTTTATTGACTCCATATGTGATACCTTTGGCCGTATGTGGAGAACCAAGGACTATAATGAAGTTGGTTGGTGCTTCTAAGTTTGCTGGACAAAGTGATGGAAGGAAAGGATGAGCTCAGGGATTTTATCTCCAGAAATGCATACTTAGCCTCACATCTTCCAAAAGTGCCCTAGGTGAGAGTCTTGTCTCCTTTAGACAAAGTGCTGAAATTGTGGAAAATCAGACACAAGCTCATAACATTTGAGTGACTGACCTGTAGTTAAAACTGCATGCTCAGCCTCAGTAGGTATCTACTGTTAAAATGAGGGCATTGATTGGGAAAGAATGGGACCCAATGCATAGTTGGAATAGACATACATAGCAGCGGGCAGGACTCACACATTGGCTCTCTGACCAGTAGGGTAAGAACTATTAAGGTGGGAAAGGCCAAATGGAAGCCATTAGAGCTGGCTCTACCTAGAAAAATAGTAAATAAAAAACAATATCACACTCCTGGAGGGACTGTAGAGATTGGTGCCACCATCAAGGACTTGAAAGATGCAAGGATGGTGATTCCCACCACGTTCCCATTCAACTCTCCTATTTGGCCTGTGCAGAAGACAGGTGAATCTTGGAGAGTGACGGTGGATTATCTTAAGATTAGCCAAGTGGTGACTCCAATTGTAGCTGCTGTACCAGATGTGGTTTCATTGCTTGAACAAATTAACACACCTCCTGGTACCTGGTATGCAGCCATTGATTTGGCAAATGCCTTTTTTCTCCATTTCTGTCCATAAGGCCCACCAGAAGCAATTTGCCTTCAGCTGACAAGGCCAGCAGTATACCTTCACTCTCTTAACCTCAGGGGTGTATCAGCTCTCTGGCTTTGTGTCACAATCTTGTTTGCAGAGATCTTTATCACTTTTCCCTTCCACAAGATACCATGCTGGTCCATTACATTGATGACATTATGCTGATTGGACTCAGTGATGGAGAAGTAGCAAACACACTGGACTTGCTGGTGAGACCTTTGTGTGCCAGGGGTGATAAATAAATTTGAAATAAGCACAGGGACCTTCTACCTCAGTGAAATTTTTGGGAGTCCAGTGGTGTGGGGCCTGTGAAGACATTCCTCCTAAGGTAAAGGGTAAGTTGCTGTATTTGTCCCCTCCTACAACAAAGAAAGAGGCACAATGCCAAGTGGACCGACTTGGATTTGGAGGCAACGCATTTCTCATTTGGATATGTTACTCTGGCCTGTTTATCGAGTGACCGGAAAGGCTGCCAGTTTTAAGTGGGGTCCAGAACAGGAGAAGGCTCTGCAACAGGCCCAGGCTGCTGTGCAAGCTGCTCTGCCACTGGGGTCATAATGCTTCCACAGATCCAGTGCTGCTTGGGGTGTCAGTGCACACAGATGCTGTCTGGAGCCTTTGGCCGACCCTATAGGTGAATCACAGCGGAGCCCATTAGGATTTTGGAGCAAGGCTCTACCATCTTCTGCGGATAACTGCTCTCCTTTTGAGAGACAGCTCTTGGCCGATTACTGGGCCTTGGTAGAAACTGAACATTTGACTGTGGGTCACCAAGTTACCTTGTGACCTGAACTGCCTGTCATGGACTGGGGGCTTTCTGACCCATCCAGCCATGAAGTGAGTTGTGCACAGCAGCTTTCCATCATCAGATGGGAGTGGTATATACGTGATTGGGCTTGAGCAGGTCCTGAAGGCACAGGTAAGTTACATGAGGAAGTGGCTCAAATGCCCTTGGTCCCCATTCCTGCCACCCTGCTTTCTCTCTCCCAGCCTGCACCAGTGGCCTCATGGGGGGTTCTCTATTATCAGTTGACATCTTGGTGTGTCAGCTGAGCCTCATTTTCCTCAGTGGTTAAAAAGGCTACCTGTACCTTCTGTGCCTCCCCTCACCTTATTGTGGGGATGGAATGATGTGAGGTACATGGAGGCACGTTACTGGTTGTAATTGTGGTAATGGCAGTGGTTGTATTGTCATTATCATTGTCTTAGTATAGAAGCAGTTATGCTTTTGCTCTTAATGCACTGAATTTTATTTCTACCCTGTATTCTATATGCAAAACTTCATTAAAAACTTAGTGTTTAAGTGCTTATATATTTTTGAAGTTTGGATTGAAACAAATAATCATTGTTCTAGGACTTCTAAAATTCTGTTCAACTAAGATTTTTTTTTTTTGAGATGAAGTTTCACTCTTGTTCCCCAGGCTGGAGTGTAATGGCGTGATCTCAGCTCACTGCAACCTCTACCTCCTGAGTTCAAGCGATTCTCCTGCCTCAGCCTCCCAAGTAGCTGGGATTACAGGCGCCCACCACCATGCCCAGCTAGTTTTTTTGTATTTTTAGTAGAGACAGGGTTTCACCATGTTGGCCAGGCTGGTTTTGAACTGACCTCAGGTGATCTGCCCACCTTGACCTCCCAAAGTACTGGGATTACAGGCATGAGCCACCACATCCGGCCTAAATTAATTCTTAAGTTCAGAATGCTACTGGTTCATTTCTTTAAAACTTACTTAGATTTTTAAATGATTAAAACTGAAAATGCCAACGAAATGAAAAACAACGAAGGTTGTTAATGCCTGCTTTTAATTTAGCCAGTTCAGTTAGACACCACGCAGGCGATGTGGAAACTACTGTGGCTTCCCCAAAATGCCAAACATGGATTTTGTCTATTTAGGTTTCATAGACATATTCTCAGAGTCAAAGGAGGGCCTTGGTGTTCACTCGTCAATGATTCTGTGCTTCCTGCACCGCAATCGGCTCTCCAGCGCAGTGATGCCCTACCCGATGTTGGAGCACTGCAATAACATGTGCACCATGAGGTCTTCTGTTCTCAAGGAGTCTCTGGATCAGCTGGTACAAAAAGAAAAGGGTATGTGTTTGGGGGCTTCTCCTGAAAATACTCTTATCATTTCTTCTAAATGTAGTGTTGATAAAATGAGCCAATCCTTTTCCCTACCTTTATTTCTGAAAATACAAAGTAGTGAATTTGTAGCATAAGAATGTGATCCTCATTCCCGTTCTTCCTTCCTAACACAGCTGGTTTCTCATCATTCAATTCTCTGCTCAGATGTGACTTCAGAATGCCTTTTCTGTTGATCTAATTAACACCACTCCCACTCCCCAGCTTCTGGTCAGGATCACCTTTGCAGGTTTAATGGTCAAAATAGCTCTTACTGTTAACTGAAGTTGTAGCATTATCGATTCACTTGTATGTTGTCTGTCTTGTGTGCTTCTGTATTCCTGCACTGGGCCTGTTGCGTCGTAGGTACTCAGTGAGTATTTGGTGGATAAATGAGGGAACCCAGCACAGACTCACTCAGAGATGGCAACAGAAGTCCATGATGTGTATAGACAGGTCTGTGGAACATAACAGAGTCCAGACATAGACCCAATATACATGTGAGAATATAGTACCAGATAAAGTCAGCATTATACATCAGGATGGAAAGACGAACTGTCAAAGATGGAGTTAGGGCACCTTGTTAGCCATTTGAAGAAAAAATAAAACTAGATTTTTTTTTTAGGAGAGTGAGTTTCACTCTTGTTGCCCAGGCTGAAGTCCAGTGGTATGATCTCCAGAACCTCCGCCTCCCAGGTTCAAGTGATTCTCCTACCTCTGCATCCCTAGTAGCTGGGATTACAGGCATGTACCACCAAGCCCAGCTAATTTCTGTGTTTTTAGTAGAGATGGGGTTTCACCATGTTGGTCAGGCTGATCTTAAATTCCTGACCTCAGATGATCCACCCACCTTGGCCTCCCAAAGTGCTGGGATTGCAGGCATGAGCCTCAGTGCCTAGCTGAAACTAGATTCTTAATACATTCCATTCACTAAAATTTATTTCAGATGATCAAAAAGTTCAACCAAAAATAAACTGCTAAAAATATTGGAAGAAAATACTTCCACTTTGTATAAAATATGGAACAGCCTTTCTTTTCTTTTTTTTTTTTTTTTGAGAGAGAGTCTTGCTCTGATGGCCAGGTTGGAGTGCAGTGGTGCGATCTTGGCTCACTGCAGCCTTTGCCTCCTGAGTTCAAGCAGCTCTCCTGCCTCAGCCTCCCAGGTAGCTGGGATTATAGGCATGTACCATGATGCCCAACTAATTTTTCATTTTTTTTTTTTTAAGATGGGGTTTTACCATGATGGCCAGACTGGTCTTGAACTCCTGACCTCAGGTGATCCACCCACCTCGGCCTCCCAAAGTGCTAGGATTACAGGCGTGAGCCACCGCACCCAGCTGATGCCCAGCTAATTTTTGTCTTTTTAGTAGAGACAGGGTTTTGCTATGTTGGCCAAGCTGGTCTCGAACTCCTGACTTCAGGTGATCCTCCCAGCTCTGCCTCCCAAAGTGCTGGGATTATAGGCGTGAGCCACTGCACCCGGCCAGAACAGCCTTTCTAAGCAAGACATGAAACCCGGAATCTATGAAAGAAAAGATTAATAAATTAATCTGTATGAAAATTCAACCTTCCTCACAGCAAAAAGTATCATAGGCAGAGTCAAAAGAAATAGCATTCTAGGTAACAAAAATAAATTTTGTAACATGTTAAAGACATAATTGACTGACTAAATTTTTTAGTAACTCCACCCTTGGGCAATTATTTCACTCTGTGTTCCTCAGTTTCTTTATTTTATTTATTTATTTTTGAGATGGAGTCTAACTCTGTCTCCCAGGCTGCTGTGCAGTGGTGTAATCTCGGCTCACTACAACCTCTGCCTCCCAGGTTCAAGCAGTTCTCAAGCTTCAGCCTCCTGAGTAGCTCGGATTACAGGCACGTGCCACCATTCCTGGCTAATTTTTTTTTATTTTTAGTAGAGATGGGGTTTCACCATTTTGGCCAGGCTGGTCTTGAACTCCTGACCTGAAGTGATCTGCCTGCCTTGGCCTCCTAAAGTAGGGGAATTACAGTGTGAGCCACTGAGCCCAGCCGGTTTCTTTATTTTTAAATTGAATTAATACATAAAGAATGTATAAAAAGCACATGGCCAGGCATGGCGGCTAATGCCTATAATCCCAGTACATTGGGAGGCCAAAGTGGGAAGATCACTTGAGGCCAGGAATTTGACAGCAGCCTGGGCAACACAGGCGTGACCCCCATCTCTCTAAAAAATTTTTAAAAATTAGCCAGGTGTGGTGGCACATGCCTGTACTCCCAGCTACTTGGGAGGCTGAGGCAGGAGGATCACTTGAGCTTAGGAGATTGAGGCTGTAGTGAGCTGTGATCATACCACTGCACTCCAGCCTGAGCGACAGAGTGAGACCCTCTCAAAAAAATCTCAACAAAAAAGTGCATGGCTCATAGTAAACACTCAAGTAAATGTCAGCTGTTATGTATTTATGTTTATATATACATTTGATAATGTATAGAAAATATTTGAATTGACCCAGAAGAAAATGGAAGAGGGCAGGACTAGACTGTACTCAGAAGCAAGTAGCTTAAAAAGTGTCACTCATTATTTATAAATATAAATTCAAACCGTAATTTACTGTTTTCTTCTCGGCCTGGTTTTGCAAATGTATCAGTGATGAAAGAATTTGCACTAAGATGAGCTGATGGGGTAATCCTTGACCAGTGGCTTCTTTGGAAGGAGACATGATTTTCATGTTAGACAGGTATGTGCATGAAAACCCATTCATGACACTGATGAACTACGAAAGGATCCGGAAGGAGATTTTAAGGAAGATTTGTGTTTCTAGGGCCAAAGTACCAAACATGTTTCTGTTAGATATTTTAAATGACTCTTTTTTTCCCCTTGCAAAAGAGATGTCATATAATAAACTCTGATTTCCCCTGCAGAAAGCCCTGGAGATCTAACTAGAAGCCCAGAGATGGATAAACTCAAGTCAGTAGCAAAGTGCTATGCTTATATAGAAACGTCCTCCAACTCTGCCGACATTGACAAGATGACAAACGGAGAAACCTCTTCCTACTGGCAGTCAGATGGCAGTGCCTGTTCACACTGGATTCGGTGGGTGACATATCATACTTCTTAATTTTTTTAAATTTTCGAATGTTTTCTTCTTAATTGCTTTCATTTTTTAAGTGGCTATCTGTGAAGGTGCTTAAAGAATCAAGTAAAAGGAGTCATGTGAAATCATGTAACCTGGCTTATATATTCATAAACAGAAAATTTCCCTGATATTTTTAAGGAAGAAATAACATTTGATTAATTTCGGATTAGTACTGATTTTATATCTTTTTTTCACTAGTTTCTTGGGAAATTAGCATCACAAAGAACAAGTACTTATATGTGATTGTATGTTGAAATATCCTTTCTCTCTTTTTCTTTTTTAAGACAGGATATCTTTTTGTCACCCAGGCAGGAGTACAGTGGTGCAGTCATAACTCACTGTAACCTCGGACTCCTGGGTTCAAGCAGTCTTCCTGCCTCAGTTTCAATAGCTGGGATTTAGGCATGTACCCCCATGCTTCACTAATTTCTTTGCACTTTTTTGTAGAAACGGGGCCTCACAGGCTGGGTGCGGTGGCTCATGCCTCTAATCTCAGCACTCTGGGAGGCCAAGTTGAGTGGATCACCTGAGGTCAGGAGTTTGAGACCAGCCTGGCCAACATGGTAAAACCCCGTCTCTATTTAAAAAAAAAAGAAAAGAAAAGAAAAAGAAACGGGGCCTCACCACGTTGCCCAGGCTGGTCTCAGACTCCTGGCCTTAATCCTTCTACCTTGACCTCTCAAAGTGTTGGAATTATAGGCACGAGTCCCTGCACCCGGTCCATTTCTATACTTTTTTTTTTTTTGAAATGGAGTCTTGCTCTGATGCCCAGGCTGGAGTGCAGTGCACGATCTGTGCTCACTGCAACCTCTGCCTCTCAGGTTCAAGCAGTTCTCCTGCCTCAGCCTCCCAATTAGCTGGGATTACAGGTGCCAACCATTACACCCAGCTAATTTTTGTATTTTTAGTAGGGACAGGGTTTCACCATGTTGGCCAGGCTGGTCTCGAACTCCAGACTTCAGGTGATCTGCCAGCCTTAGCCTTCCAAAGTGCTGGGATTACAGGCGTGAACCACTGCATCCAGCCCGTTTCTATACATTTTTGAAATTCACTGTATGCAAGTGAGTTGGTCACTTTATAAGAAGGAATGGTATGGTCAGGAATCCTAGAGTGGAGCTGATGATAATAAACTGTGGTATTTCTGGAAGTTCGGAAGCTGCTATTGAAATTTTCACCTGTCCCCTCAGAAAACAGGCTAATTCCAGTTGGTAGAAATAAGTGCCAGAAGTAATTATGTTGTTTTCTCCTAGAGGGCACATTTGACCTTTAGACATTTAATTTATAGATGAGGAAATATACTCAGTTCTTTGTACATAGTTTAAAATTTGCTTTTTGCCAGGTAAAGGGATTTTGTTAGAATGTTCATATTGTTCTTTCCTTCCTGTACAAATAGCTTAAAAGGAATCATAAGATTAATCTTGAACTGAAACCTCTTTTAGAGATGTGGGAAGGTCATAAGGACTTTGAAACTCCTAGCCAGCATTTCAAGTTAGTTGCTGTTGGGAAAATCAGCCATTGGGTGTATCACATGCAGGATCTTAGAGATGGGACTTCTGGATCCTGTCAGTTCTTTGTTCACACAAACATTTCTGGTTTCTGCTCTCTGTGTTTTCTAGTCTAAAAATGAAGCCAGATGTTGTGCTTAGGCACCTGTCCATTGCAGTGGCTGCCACTGACCAGAGCTACATGCCACAGCAGGTGACGGTGGCTGTGGGGAGGAGTGCCAGCGATCTTCAGGAAGTCCGAGACGTGCACATCCCCAGCAATGTCACTGGCTATGTGACATTGCTGGAAAATGCCAACATCAGTCAGCCCTGTAAGTTCAACAGAACTGAGGGGATAGGAAGAGGCAAGGACGTAATATTTTCTAGCAGAAAGCCCTTTGAAGTGGAGAGGCTGTTAGTTTTTGAGATTTGATTTGCTTCTTAGGATGTACACAAAAGTGGTTATTATTTCATCCATTAAGTGTTGTAGAAATTACAGAAAAGCGGCCGGTCATGCTAACTCACAACTGTAATCCCAGCACTTCAGGAAGCCAAGGCAGGCAGATCACTTCAGGTCAGGAGTTCAAAACCAGCCTGGCCAACATGGTGAAATCACGTCTCTACTAAAAGTACAAGAATTAGCCAGGCATGGCAGTGCATACCTGTAATCCCAGCCACTTGCAGGGCTGAGGCAGAAGAATCACTTGAATCTGGGAGGCTGAGGCTGCAGTGAGCCAAGATTGCGCCACTGCACTCCATCCTGGATGACAGAGCAAGACTCGATCTCAAAAAAAAAAAAAGGAAAGAAAAATTATAGAAGAGCAGTGAAACCATTTTTTTCATTAAAATATTTTATTCCCATTTTTTAAAATTAAAGCTCCAAAATAATCCTCTTTGACTCGATATTTCCATTTTCTTATCAGAAAATTAGAAAAATATAAACAAAAATACTCAAATTCTACTTCCCAGGGATTGTTGCTGTGACTGCCAATTTTATATTATTATAACCTTGCTTTACACATAGCATTTTGGAAATAATCACAAGTCTGTGATTTCTTTCCAGGCTTATTTCATTCAGGGAGCTGGAATGCTTCATGTTTTATCTCATTTCTTCTAACGTTTTCCTGGGCCAAAAGAAGTATCTTTGTTCAAAGGAACTGAGGCCTAGGGAGGTAGAGTCTTTGTGTCTCACCCCTAGGCAAATAAGTAGTTAAGTTTGTGGTTTAGATGCTTCCTGTCTTATATTGTGATCTTTTCTCTAAGTTGTGTCCTTTTTAACTTCTTATCTTCTCTCCTCTGACCCAAATAAGAAATTGTGACATCTCTTAAAAGTGAGTCATGTCTATTTCATCTATTTGGATTTGATTATTAAAAATAAGTCCTCACAGTTGCTTATAAGCCAGCTACTGTTCTATAACTTAATCCAAATTTCAGAACCCTAGGAAGAAGTCTAGAAATGTTCTTACCATGTATTCAGTCAGGCTTGTTTTAAAGTGTTCTTTGTGTAATTTTCAAGACTCCTAAGTTCCTAAGTTTTGTTGTAAAGACTTAAGCCACCCTTAATTTTACGCATTATTCTTATGATTTCTTAGATTTGCCAGTGCTTTTTGCCAGATTTATTATATACTAGTTCCATTGCGCATGCTATTTATTTGTCATCAAAATACATCTTCAGCATTTTCTTTCAAAATGTCTATTACTATTCTGCTTTTAATTGGGAGCCTAGCATTTGCCTAACTAAAGAAGTTAATCCAATACTGAATTTTTTGTTTGTGCTCAATAGATGTCCAGATTAACATAAAGCGTTGTCTTCGTGATGGCTGCGACACTAGAATTCATGGTCTCAGGGCTGTTGGCTTTCAGAGAGTTAAGAAATCTGGGGTCTCAGTCTCAGATGCTTCTGCAATATGGTATTGGTCTCTGCTGACATCTCTGGTGACGGCTTCTATGGAGACAAATCCCGCCTTTGTCCAGACAGTGCTGCACAATACTCAGTAAGTCATTCTTTGTGTTTTCCAGCCCCTCAACATGGCATGCTGTCATTCTCCACTCATCCTTTAGGGATTATCACTGAGCAGCCTTCCATCATTAACCACTGTGGCTCAGTCAGCTCGGCCTCAGGTGCCCTGGTGTTTCCTGTTCCTGCCTCTCAGCTCCACACTGCTTCTCTCTTTGACTGACGTTCTGACTTTACAGACTGAAAAACTGCCCATTCCACCACCTGCTCCTCCTCATAGAGTTCTACAGTGTTCTTCTTCAGCTCTCTAAGTGGACCAGTCCTGTGAGAAGGTCATTTATGCTGTCCCTCTTCCTTGTCCATTGGGAAATGATTGCTCATGTTTATATAGGATTTGATGTTGGATAAAACACTTTCAGATGCTGTCTATTATTTTGCCTACTGACACTGAAATGTACCTGTGAAAATTACCATTTTATAGATGCAGATGTTGTGACCTTTCCTAAAGTCACATAACCAGGCAATAATGGATGAGTTTGAATCTTGGTCTTTGGATATCCAAGTTGAGGGCTCCCTCTGCTAATGAGTGAAATCTTTTCAGGGGTACTAAATTAATTTATTTTGAAATGTAGAATACTTACGACATTTTTCTCTTATAAAATGATCTAGAGGCCAGGCATGGTGGCTCATACCTGTAATCTCAGTTCTTTGGGAAGCCGAGGCAGGCAGCTCACTTGAGGCTAGGAGTTCAAGACCAGCCTGGCCAACATGGTGAAAACCCATCTCTGTTAAAAAATACAAAAATTAGTGGGATATGGTGGCGTGCATCTGTAATCCCAGCTACTTGAGAGGCTGAGGCATGATGAGAATCACTTGAAGCCAAGAGGTGGAGGTTGCAGTGAGCCGAGATCACACCATTGCACTCCAGCCTGGGTGACAGAACAACACTTTGTCTCAAAACAAAAAAAAAAATTAGGGCAAAAAGACCAAGTACTAACATATAAGACAAATACAACCAGGTATAGCAGCACTGAAATATTAGTATTGTGTAGATTCAGTGACTGATAATAGGCACCTATAGTATAGGCTGTGAGAGTATCAGCCAAAAAGAAATTGCTAGTATTTTGCTCTCTAGACATCTTTTGCGATTTGTTAGCACTATTGAGTAAAACTGTTTAGCAAATAATATTGCTGCAATGCTAGTTCTGAAGGGTAATAGTTGCCCATACCTCATTCTTTCTTCCTCTTTTAACGTGGATAATTTCTCACTAAATTATTTCATACTTAGAGAAACATTGCAAGTATATATTTAACAAAGAATTTTTATTTCTTCCTCAGTCATTTGAGAGTAATTTGCCAGCCTGCGCCCCATGTCCCTGCATGCTTTAGTGTGTTTCATCTATAAACAAGAACGTTCACTGACAACCCTTGAAATCAGGAAGTCAACCTTGGTGTTGGTTGCTGCCATCTTCAGACTCCCTTTAACTTTTGCAGGTTGCCCCAGTCACACCGCTTACAGCAAAAGGATCCGACAAAATACTCTGCATTTCACTGTCGTATCGCTTTAGTGTCCTTCATTCTGGGACAATTCCTTAGTATTTCCTTGACTTTCATGACTCTGATACTTTTGAAAATGACAGATCAGTTATTTTGAAGAGTGCCCTTCAGTTCTGGTTTATTGATGTTTTGTCGTGATCAGATTTAGATTTTGTATGTGTCTCTAGCAGGAATATCATAGACGTGATGCATTGCTCTCATTGCATCCCGTCGGGTGGCACACAGCTTCAGATAGTCCGAATTTTAGTGCAGTCATGTCAACTTTGATCACTTGATTAACATGGTTTTTGCCAGACTTTTTCACTGTAAAATAATTATTTTTCACTTTGTAAGTAATAAATGTGTTGAAGGAGGTACTTTGACTATGTAAATATGTCATTCCTCATCAAAGCTTTGTCTTAGTGGATTCCTATTTTATACGTAGATTATAATCAGCCATAGTTTTGGTGCTTATGTTATCCTGGAATTGGCTGGTGGCAACCCCTTCAGTCTGGCTTGTGTGTCCTTTTAACATGTCTCATTCTTGGAATACATAATAATCATACGTTCTGACAGAGGATATTCCAGGCTTATCTTGAATATGCCCTGCATTAGTCCTGGAATCAGCCATTTTTCCAAATCAGGGGCTCTTTAGGTGGAGACCCACCCGCCTCAGCCTCCCAAAGTGCTGAGATTACAGGCGTGAGCCACCGCGCTCGGCCTATTTGTATATTTGTGAGTCCCTTCTCTGATATTAAGAAACTTACTTCCCATCATCCTTGATATATTTCCATACTTACCCAGTCCACCTCTATGCAACCAGTGTCCCATTGCCCCTGCCCTTGCGTGGACACCCTCCCTGTCCCATTCCTGCTCTAGCATCTTTTGCAGGGCTACTGCTGTGGCCACCGTTGCACAGATGCCCTTCTTACCTTCCCTGAGTACTGTACCCTGTGCCAGCCCACCCTTCTTGCCCCACTTGGTGCCTGCATTGCATGCCAGGCTGTACCTTTGTGAAGATACCTTTCTCATCTGGCTCAGGCTCCGAAACCTCACTGTAGGCTACCACGACTCCCCCTTTCTCCCCAACACATGTAAATGCCTGTGTTGCACAGCCCCATCTTATGGACTGGATTTTCAGGAAAAGGAAGAGATTTCTACATTACTTTTTGGAAGATGTGCCAAGCAGTTGAAGAATGGACACACTCTGTCACCCAGGCTGGAGTGCAGTGGAGTGATCTTGGCTCACTGCAACCTCCGCCTCCCGGGTTCAAGTGATTCTTCTGCCTGAGCCTCCCAAGTAGCTGGGACTACAGGTGCCTGCCACCACACCGGCTAATTTTTGTATTTTTAGTAGAGATGGGGTTTCACCATATTGGTCAGGCTGGTCTCGAACTCCTGACCGCGTGATCTGCCCACCTCGGCCTCCCAAAGTGCTGAGATTACAGGCATGAGCCACCATGCCCGGCTGAAAGAATGGACATATTTTAAAGTTTATAACCCTGATCAGTTTTACTAGTTTATCTGCAATGATGTTTCCATGCACTCCTGCCTTTTTAAGATCAGTGATCTAAATCTATTTTAAAATTAAAGATTTATTGGAAAAAAATATCAATGAGGAAAAATAGATAAGGAAATAATATTTTGGGACAGAAGTGTTTGCCTGTGTCAGGGGAAATAAATTCAGGAAATGACTGCATGCTACTTGTATGCATTAGACCTCACTGATCAGCTGCGCCTGCATGTAGATGCCATGTTTGTGCAACCCAAAAATGACTCATTGTGTAGACAGGAACAGAAACTAGGGCAGAGTGCGAGCTGACACTGTGTTAGTTTTGCTGTATTGTCTCTATTTTAAAATGTAGAAATGTAATTGTTTCATCAGTTATAGAATTCTGAGTTATTTTTGATACATTCACAGAATACCTTGAAATTTTCATGGTACACTCACCTCGCAGAGTTGCTGGCACACAGTAGGACTCAGAAATCATGTGTTGCATAAATTTTTGATGACTGCTAATCTCGAGGAGGTAAAGCTACTGGGGGATTCAGAAAGATAAACATAAGCAAAGACAAGAAGAGAGAAACATTGAAGCAGACATTAAGGCAGCAAGGCCAAGAAATACGCAGGAGTGGGGACGGTGGCGTGCTGACCTGTTCAGCGGAAAATGAAATTCATGACATATCTTTAGATGCCGTAGATCCCATAGATCTTAAGATTGCAGGTAGAAAAGTTTCTTTTCTTTTTTTCCCTATTGCTGCTGAACAAATTATAAAATAAATTTTCTGCTGATCCACAAGTTGCTCTGCCTCCTGGGTCAGTTTTTTTAACAATACTTAACAGGAAAGCTAGATTCCAGAGAGTTGAATAAGCTTTATTCAACAGAGGGAAGCAGAACTCCTAAAAGAAAGACAGACAGAAAGATAGAGAGAGAAAGAGAAAGACAAAACCCTATTAGACTACTTAGCACTATGACTCTGGGTAAAAAGGGCTACTTTAGGCAGGGCGCGGTGGCTCACGTCTGTAATCCCAGCACTTTGGGAGGCTGAGGCGGGTGGATCACGAGGTCAGGAGTTTAAGACCAGCCTGGCCAAGATGGTGAAACCCTACCTCTACTAAAAATACAAAATAATTAGCTGGGCATGGTGGTGAGTGCCTATAATCCTAGATACTTGGGAGGCTGAGGCAGAGAGTTGCTTGAACCCGGGAGGCAGAGGTTGCAGTGAGCCGAGATGGCACCATTGCACTCCAGCCTGGGCAACAGAGCAAGACGCCGTCTCAAAAAAAAGGTGGGGGGCTTGTTTATATTGTGTGCCAGCTTCTCTTTGGGAACATTGTCTGTTTATAAGGGATTAGTCAAAACAAGCTTGTAACTGATTATTTTCTGTCTGTTATTAGTTCTGGTTTTGTCTGATTTTACATTTTGCTCTTCTAGGAAGGCACTGCAGCACATGCCTCCACTTTCCCTCTCACCAGGATCTACAGATTTCTCAACTTTCCTGTCACCTAATGTGCTGGAAGAAGTGGACAGTTTCCTCATAAGGATTACTAGGTAAAATCAAGGTTGACGAGGGTAAACGCTGTGAGAAATGGAGGGCATATATGCTTGTTAAGTCTTTAAAAAATAATGTTGACTGGCTGCTCTGAAAAGCTATCTTTGCATTGTTCCTTGTCCGGCTCCTTGCTCACCGCAGCTGCCTCAGCCAGGCGCCTCCTCCGCCGCCTCGGACTCCGGCAGCTTTATCACCAGCATCCTTTCTTTTTCATCCCATGCATCGGATCACTGGCGTGCCCCACCATGTCAGACGCAGCCATAGACACCAGCTCCGAAATCACCACCAAGGTCTTGAAGGAGGAGAAGGAAGTTGTGAAAGAGGTGGAAAATGGAAGAGACACCCCTGCTAACGGGAATGCTGATGAGGAAAATGGGGAGCAGGAGGCTGACAATGAGGTAGATGAAGAAGAGGAAGAAGGTGGGAAGAGGAGGAGTAGGAAAAAGAAGGTGATGGTGAGGAGGAGGATGGAGATGAAGTTGAGGGGCTGAGTCTGCTAGGGCAAGCGGGCAGCTGAAGAGGATAAAGATGACGATGTGGGTACCAAGAAGCAGAAGACCGACGAGGATGGCTAGACAGCAAAAAAGGAAAACTTAAAGAAAAAAAGGGCGCCGTGACCTAGTCACCCTCCACGTCCCATCTCGGAATCTAAACGTGGTCACCTTGGAGTAGAGAGGCCCGCCGATGACGCGACGCGCTCTCCGCTACCCAACCCAAACCATGAGAATTTGCAACAGAGGAGGAAGAAAGAACCGAAACTTCCAAGGCCCTGCTTTTTTTCTTAAAAGTACTTGAAAAAGGAAATTTGTTTGTATTTTTTATTTGCATTTTCTATTTTTGTACATACTGTTAGGGTCAACCATTTTTAATGATCTCGAATGACCAAACCAGCCTTTGGAGCGTTCTGTGTCCTCCTTCTGACTTTACTTGTGGTGTGACCATGTTCATTATAATCTCAAAGGAGGAAAAAAACCTTGCAAAAAAAAAAAAAACGCCGAAAACGACAACAGAAAAGCAATCATATTCCGAGCATTCCAGTACCTTTTTTGTGTATGTACTTAGCTGACCGTAAGTAGTTGGTTTTGTGAGATGATTGAAAAGGCCAAGATGAAAAGGTTTCCTTTTTTCCTTTTTTGTCTATGAAGTTGCTGTTTATTTATTTATTTTTTTGGCCTGTTTGATGTACGTGTGAAATAATGTTGTCCAACAATAAACAGGAATTTCATTTTGCTGAGTTGTTCTAACAACAACAAATATATATATATATGTTAAACTTTTAAAGATCACCACTAAAAATGGTTGCTTTTTAGCAGCTAAAGAGAAAGTGACATAATAGTTCGCTCATCCAAAGTCTGTTATTTAGCAGTATTACTTGACCTGAAGAATTGGGGCTGGGGGCCATGTTGCAGGGCCCAGGGGGAGTAGTCCTGTGATTCTGACAGGACAGATGTCTCAAAATCCAAGTGGCATAGTCTCCCAGTTCACTGCTGTGTCTAGCCTGTGGCCCTCAGTCAGAACCTACTGACCTTCACACACAGGTCCAGGGAGCCTGATTACCTATAGAACTGGGAAAGGGTGCCTGGATAGCTTGTTAGGAGGGACCAGTTAGTGTGGGGACAGTCACTTCTGCCTCAGTGAACCCTGAAGACATTGCTGCATTAGACGACAAACCAGTCCCTGAGCCATCTAGACAAGTTTTAACGTTGATTGTAATATGTTGAAATGAAAGGCATAGAAGTGTGATTCAGAGTAGATCTAAAATAAATTTTTGGTGCTTCAAGCATAAACCCTCAGCTCTCTGGCCAAACCAACTCATTACCCATGGCTTCTTAACAGCAGAGGCTTATTACAGTAGCTCATTTATTTTTGGCTTATTAGTATTATGTAATATAAAGATTAAAAGTTACAGAAGTAAGGCTTTCACTCCCTGGTTCTGTGTATTGATTTAATTTTTCCTTAGGTTGTCTTAAGGATTTTGAAAAATATTTCTGATAAACCTGTAGAAGGCATACGGCAGGTTAATGTTACTTGTGGTGATCACTTTTTACATGGGGTTTGAGCTACCTGGATTTTTTCATATTGTTAAGAAGTGAAAAGTTGTTGCTCTTTCTTTATAGCTGCTGTTCTACCCCAGAGGTAGAACTGACTCTGCTGGCTTTTGCACTCGCAAGAGGAAGTGTTGCCAAAGTGATGAGCTCTCTGTGCACCATCACTGACCATCTGGACACACAGTACGATGCCTCGTCCCTCATCTTGTCCATGGCATCAGTCAGACAGAACCTACTCCTCAAATACGGTAAATATGGTAAAACATGAGGGTGATGGAAATGCCAACAGTGGACAAATCGTAAAGCCATTCTTCACCATGTGACCTCCTGGTATCTTCTCATCTCTTTGGGTTGTTGTAGTTATACCATGATTCCTGGATGAACGTATCCGAGTATTGGACCTTAGTAGGATTGGCAGGGTGAAGGGGGATTTTGGTTCATTTATATTATGACAGTATTACCAGAAGAGGGCATTTGAGTGTCCACAGGGCTGTACTCCACCATCTGCTTGCAAAATTATTCAGGTCTGGTGGCCATTTGAACACAGCTGTCTTTGGTGGAGTACCAGAGTGTCTCATTGTATAGGCCAGCAGGGTTGGAGTAGTTCTTACCTGTCAGAGGGAGGAAGGTAGCCATGTTATAGTGCCAAGGGATCTTTGTCTTAGATGCATCCCTCTGCATTCCCATTGTAGCTGCTCCAAAGGATTTGCATGCATGTCTGCCACTGCTTTCCCCTCCTGGGCCTAGCAGTAATTCATATGAGCACTTTTCTACTAAGCCAGAATGG
The DNA here is from genome assembly GCA_004027715.1 of Plecturocebus donacophilus. Taxonomy (NCBI): domain Eukaryota; kingdom Metazoa; phylum Chordata; class Mammalia; order Primates; family Pitheciidae; genus Plecturocebus; species Plecturocebus donacophilus. Next base: position 105,151 of record PVKP010001992.1, on the reverse strand, counting down.
GGCCTTGTAATCCTCAACACAGGAGCCCATAAAGTGACTCCCAAAGGACTGTAGTACAACACTTCTTCTTGCGAGTGCAACCTTCCTGGACTTCACAATATAAGGTATTAGGTCTCATCTTTGCACAATGTTACTGTGATATTTCTACCTTTTTTTTTTTTTGAGAGAGAGTCTTGCACTGTTGCACAGACTGGAGGGCAGTGGCATGATCACGGCTCACTGCAGCCTTGACTTCCCAGGTTCAAATGATTCTCCTGCATCACTCTCATGCATGCCACCATACCTGCTTAATTTTTAACATTTTTTTGTAGAGATGGGGTCTGACTGTGTTGCCCAGGCTGGTCTTGAACTCCTAGGCTGAAGCAGCCCTCCTACCTTGACCTCTTAAAATGCCGGTACTACAAGTATGAGCCACCACACTTGGCCTCCGCCATGACAACATTTGTACCATTGTCTTAATATGAATGACTTAATGACTTATTTTTTTTAGTTTTATTTTTGTTTGTTTGTTTGAGACAGGGTCTCACTCTGTCACACAGGTTGGAGTGCCGTGGCGTAATCTCAGCCCACTGCAACCTTCACCTTCCAGGTTGAAGTGATCCTCTCGCCTCGGCCTCCTGAGTAGCTGGGACTATAAACATGTGCCACCACGCCTAGCTAATTTTAAAAAAAATTTGTGGAAATGAGCTCTCCATGTGTTGGCTAGGGTAGTCTCAAACTCCTGGACTCAAGCAGTTCTCCCACCTCAGCCTCCCAAAATGCTGGGATTACAGGCATGAGCCACAACACCCAGCCTGTTAATTTTTTTTTCCTTTGCCTCTTTAACTTTTAAAGTTAGACAATTGATGTCCTGTAAATCTAGTTTCTACCCTAAATTTTGAAAGGTCTTTTTCTTGGGTGGTGGGGGCTGGCACTGGTGAACAGCCCAGAGCAGGCATGGCTGGATGTGAGGGATAGCAGGAGGTGTCTGGAAGCCTAATAGAATCAGATGAATGGTTGTTCAGGCACGGAGCAGTGGATAGGAAGGTACGCCTAGGGGTCATGTTCTAGTTCTAGGTCATACCAGAGATGAACGGGTATTCATTATATGACTAGAACACAAGGAAAACATTTTCAGATCATCATAGCAAAAGATGGTTTATAGATAGATAAATATATGTATATTTTTTTGCCAAAGCCAAGTGTTCTGAAGTTTTTTCTAATTCTTGAAATAGAAATTTTGCTTGAAGAGATGATTTAAATAAACAAGATCTAAATATATATATATTTAAATACAATTGTAATAAAGTTAATTATTGACTCCAAAACAGTATTTTAGGAATCACCCCCTTCCCAGTGTGTTTAATCTATGTTATCAACCTATATCTTATGATGTCCTTTTTTCACAACAATGGCTGGTTTAGAAAGCTGTCCTTGGAATCACTCAGTGACATAAGCTGTACTTTGTCTCTTTCAGGAAAGCGCAAAGGGAGGGTGTCAGCTTTTGTCTAATATGACTGCTCTGTTTCAGCTTTTACACAGGGAGATTTTTAGTTAGCAGTCTTGGTAGCCGCAGGACTATTTCCACAGATAGGCCTGCTAGTTTTCAGTTCTTCATGTGTTTGCTTAAGGCTCACTCTTTCTTCTTTGGTCAGGTAAACCTCTCCAGTTGACTCTTCAGGCATGTGATGTCAAAGGAAAAGAAGAGAAGTCTGGACCTGAAAACCTCCTTGTTGAACCGTGGACAAGGGATGGTGAGTAGGTGGGGGTCTGTCTGTTTCAAGTGTGCTCGGTAGACAGTAGTCAGCTGTGTGAAAGCACGCTTGAAATGTTTGAGGCGTACAGTCTTCAACTTTAGGTTGTTTTTCAGTTGGCAGTGGTTCTGGAACAGCTTGTGTGGTTTAGTTGTAATCTGCCTAGGTGTCAATGACCTAGAACAACTTAGAAGTATTTGAGAGCCTGAAGTTTTGAAAATCAAGGATTCTTTCTCTTGGAATATAAAAAGTTACTGTTGTTTTTTTAATCGTTTTTTTCAGTTCCAGTTGTCTTTCCATTGTGTTATCTTCAGGTGGTAAGAAACTCAGTGGTTCAGTAGCACTCTATTACTGAAAACATCGTTTAAGAAGGGTGTCTCCAGGCTGGGCGTGGTGGCTCATGCCTATAATCCCAGCAGTTTGGGAGGCCAAGATGGGAGGATTCCTTGAGGCCAGGAGTTTAAGACCAGCCTGGCCAACATGGTGAAACCCATCTCCAATAAAAAACTACAAAAGATAGCTGGTTCTGGTGGCAGGCACCTGTAATCCCAGCTGCTTGGGAGGCTGAGGCATGAGAATAGCTTGAACCCAGGAGGTGGAGGTTACAGTGAGCTGAGATTGCACCACTGCCCTCCAGCCTGGGTGACAGAGCGAGACTCTGTTTCAAAAGAACAAAACAAAGAAGGGTATTACCAGATACAGTTGATCTGGTATTTTTTGAGTGTCTGGAGGAAGCTTAATGTCCACATAATAATCACTGATGTGCTTTTCAACTTTGCTGGAGGCTCTGTTATCTTGGGGGTGAGTCTCCTTCTCATCCATCTTGTTGGCCACCTCATTATTGTCCTGCTGTGTCCCTTTTCTTCTCACGGGACTGCTTGAATTTTGCTGATTCGCTAGAGGAGATAGAATGTTCCAGCAATGACCAGACATTGAAAGGGACCGGCCTTGCTGCTTTGTGTCTGGTTCTCTTCAGCTTTCCTCCCAGCACCGGGTCCTCACATATTCTCAGTGGTTGCCTCTTCTCCGTCCTGTTTCCTGTATCCATTCTCAGCACTCATGGAGTCCAGACCCTGGGAGAACACGCTTTCCCCAGTTGCACCTCCTCTCCTCGGTGCTCCTCTTCAGCAATAGATGCTTAAACAAGATTGTTTCCTTATGGTCTTCCCTGAGCAGCTCAGCCTCTGCAGAAACATTTTCTTCTCTGCATCCGTCTCCAGCCATACTGAAGGCCATGGCCGGCTGTGACGCATCTGCCATCCAAAGTGGGTGGGACTGGGAGGAGGTACTGTTAGCGCCCAGGCTGGAGTGTAGTGGTGTGTTGATAGCTCACTGCAACCTTCACCTCCCAGGCTCAAGCAGTTCTCCCATCTTGGCATCCTAAGTAGCTAGGATTGCAGGTGTGCACTACCATGCCCAGCTGATTTTTTTTTTTTTTTTTTTTTTTAAGTGAGACAGAGTCTCACTCTGCCGCCCAGGCTGTCCAGAGTGCAATGGTGCGATCTCGGCTCGTTGCAACCTCCGCCTCCCAGTTTCAAGCGATTCTCCTGTCTCAGCCTCCTGAGTAGCTGGGATAACAGGTGTGCGCCACCACGCCTGGTGAATTTTATGTTTTTAGTAGAGATCTCTACTGAAAACAGGTGGCACACATCTGTTTTCTCTAACCATGTTAGCCAGGTTGGTCTCGAACTCCTGACCTCAAGTGACCCACCGGCCTCTGCTTCCCAAAGTGCTGAAATTACAGGCGTGAGCCACCACACTCGGCTTGATTTTGTTGTTGTTGTTGTTAGAAATGGGGTCTCACCATGCTGCCCAGGCTAGTGTTGAACTCCCAGGCTCAAGTGATCCACCAGCCTCAGCCTCCCAAAGTGCTAGGATTGCAGGCATGAGCCACTGTGCCTGGCCCAGACTTTTTATTTAGCTCATTAATTTTTGTTTTGTTTGTTCCCTCATTAGAGGGAAGCAGTAAGACATTACAAACAGTTGTAAGGCGAATTCATAAAATATATATAGACTAATAGGGATGCTAAAATGAATCTACAAATAGATATAATATTGGTCAGTATCCATAGGAAACGATCAGCGACATTTCCACAGAACACAGTGTTTATTTCTGTGGACAAGAATCATGTGCATCACTAGGGGTATTCCACAGCTTACAGAATTGTACGGTAGCTTAGAGACCTAAAAGTTAGCGATGACCCAAAGAGTGTGTTGGCAGAACACCCAGTGATCCTTTTCTTTTGTACATTTCAAAGCCTTTCATAAACTTTCCTGACAAAGTATTGTAGAAGCTAACTAATCCCTTTTGTAGGCTCTAAGCCATTAGGCTTCATCAGCCCAGTCAGCCATCAGCCATGGTTGTAGGTGTGGCTCAGGAAGATGATTGATTGTCCCAGTCTCTTTGGCTTAATTTTTTTATAAACGTTTATTTTCTTATTGTCATGTCAGAGCAGGACTACTTGTGAGGTGGAGGAGATTGTGCTCTGAGGAAGTAACACCTGGTCAGTTTTCTGCTTACCTAAGCGTTTATCGTTGGGGTTGCCTCTGTCCAAAGAGGAAAATTTTCTCTAATTTTCATGAAGATATCAGATAGACCAATTACCCCCCTGCCTCAAAGGATATGGTTTGTTTTTGTTGATCTTAGTTCTTAGGGCTATAAAAATCAGTTAGTTGCCTAACTAGAGTTTTTCCTTTTTTCAGGTTTTCTTACAGAGACTGGAAAAACCAGAGCAAGCACTATTTTTTCTACAGGAACTGAATCTACCTTCCAAGTTACACAGATAAGAATTATGGTAATTCTCGTGCTACCTTCTTTAAGCAATGTTCCTCCTTTTGTTTTGTTTTTAATTTTTGTGGGTATGAGTAGGTATATGTATTGTGGGGTGCATGAGATGTTTTGATACAGGCATGTAACATGAAATAATCATGGAGAATGGGGATGAGCTCCCTGTTCCCTCAGCCATGTAGTCTTTGTGTTATAAACAATCCAGTTACACTCTTTTAGTTATTTTTACTTGTACAATTAAGTTATTATTGAATGTTACCTTTTTAAATAATAGTATTACATTTCAGAAGGCCATGTCATTGGCATTTTGCCTTGTTATTTTTAAGTCAAGTCAGATCTACAGCTGTCCATGTCATTGGTTTCTCATTGAACATTTAATGGTTCTTGACTCTTTGTCAGGCCTGTAGCAGAGGGCAGGGACACAAAGATGGATAGATGGTAAACCTTTGAAATGGTGAGAATATGAGGATTGAGAAAGTTAAGGAGCATTTCTTGGGAAACAGCTTTTTTATTTTTTCATGGCTTAATATATGAAGTATTGCTCATTGATCTGGTTTTGGTTTAACCTGTTTGAATTTAACCATGTTGGAAACAAAACAGCCCCAGAACTTTTGCCCCTTTGATAGACTTCATCCTAATCTCTGTTTCCAGGTTCGACGTGGTGGCATTGGTGCCCAGTGTGGGTTGGTATTTGCCTATAACTCATCTTCTGATAAATTTTATGCAGAAGAACACTTCAAAAGGTTTGCAAAATATGACAAATGGAAGCTTCAGGAGCTTAGGCAGTTTGTAAAAAGCAGGTAAGAAGCAGGACGGAAATCTCTGTAGTTAATCAGAATGTATTCATGCTCTTATTGGTGAACTGTGCTTTCTTGTCTTCATAGAAAAAGTGCTGCTAATCCATCTCAGTGGCCGTGAGCGTTTCGTGCTTTCTAGCAGCATATATGAAGATGTGTATGTTAATTTGTTCATAGCCTGTTACTCAGTCCCTTTTGTGACCAGGGACGCACATCTTCACAATGGCTGGGTAATGATCCATGCCTGAATTGTGGACAGCCTGCAGTCTTCAGCCATTGCCCTAACTCCCCTTCTCCATTCATGCTTTTAACAAAAATATTCATTAAGTACCTACTGTATGCCAGGGCTGATGCTAGGTGCTGAAGATACCGTAATGAGGAAATTGGCACAGTTCTTGCTTTATATAGCTTACTGTTTAGCTCAGAAGACAGATAGGAAAACTTACAGTATCAACAATGTTAAGAATGCTCTGTAGAGTAGAAAGGGCAGAGCAGCTCCCCTGATCAGAGACAGCTTTCTGGAGCAAGTGGTGTTGTGCTGTTTATAACGGATGAGTTGGAGTTGATTGGCCACTGGAAGAGGCAGAAGGAGAATGTTCTAAGCAGAGAGGGTAGCTTCATGGGCCCAGAGGTAAAGCATGGCACATTCAAGGAACTGGCAGGTCCCGTGTTGCTGAGAATACTCGGAGGTGGAGGGTGGTGAGAGATGCAGCTGGAAAGCTGGGAAAGGGCAGGGTATTAAGGGCTTTTGTCTCTGTTTCAGGGTTTAGACTTCATTCTTAAAGCATCGTGTGAGGGATGTGCTGAGGCCTTTCCAGAAAAGCGAGGAGCTCAAATGCGTGTGTAGAAGCACTGCTCAGGATCACATAGTGTATAGTATGGACTGGGGGAGTGCAAGTCTGGAGGCAGCTGAGCTGGGAGGAGGTTGTCACTTACCACCTAGGAAGCCAGAGGTGTGGGTGACCTCTGCTAGAGCAGCAGCAGCAGCGGTGGAGAGATGCGGACCAGGAGGCCACTAGAGGGGAAGAGCGACAGGACCTGGTGACTGACTGAATGTGGGGCAGGAGAGGGAAAAACGTGTCGTGGGCAGTGACTCCTGGCTTTTGGCTTTAGCAGGTGGGGAAATTGGTAGTGCTGTTCTTATGCTGGGGAAAAACATGACTGTGGGGAAGATGATGAGCTCAGATTTTGTTCTGATGAATGTGAAGTTCTGAGAACCCTTCGAGGTGTTCAGTAGCCAACTGGATAAACAGGTCAGGATCCTGGAAGAGAAGTTTGTGCTGAAGGTACAGATATGAGAGACATTTCAACGATAATTTAAAATGTGGAAAACAGGCCAACTGCAGTGGCTCATGCATGTAATCCCAGCATTTTGGTAGGCCAAGGTAGGTGGATTTCAAGCCCAGGGGATCGAGACTAGCCTGGGCAACATAGTGAGACCCCTGTCTCTAAAAAACATAAAAATTAGCTGGGCATGGCAGCACATGCCTGTGATCCCAACTGCTTGGAAGGCTGAGGCAGGAGGATCCCTTGAGCCCTAGAGGTTGAGGCTGCAATAAGCTATCTTCATACCTGGGTGACAGACTGAGATCCTGTCTCAAAAATTAATTAATTAATTAAAATAAAACGTAGAAATAGAAGAGGTTATTCTACAAGAGTGTGTGACCTGGGAAGAGAAGAGAACTTAGGTCAACATGAGACACACCAGGCTTTAAGGGGCAACAAGGAAAACTCAGCCAGAAAAGCAGCAGGAAAGCCAGGGCCTCATGAAGGAAAGCTGTGTCCTCATGAAGCCAAGGAGAATGTTTGAGGAGGTAGGGAACAGGCAGTGGTGTCAGATGTGACCCAGAAGTCAGAAGATAAAGTCTAAAAGTGGATCTGTCAGATGTGGCCACATGAGTCACTGGTGCCCTCCTTGGAGAAGGTTGCCTCCCTTATTGTTACTAGTAAGTTAAAACTGGAGCTTAGACAAGAAAAAACAAACAAACAACAACAAAAAACTCAAGGGGCTGACACTCTGAACTTGCCAGTTATTACCACTGCATTATTTCAGGGGTAATGGATTGCTGGTGTTAACAGAAGCCTTTTAATAGCATCTGTCGCAGCACTACTTGAGCTTCAGTGTGCGTCCACGTCAGCCAGGGAGTGTGTGAAAATGTAGGTTCTGATTCAGGAGTTCTGAGTGGGGCCTGAGACCTTAATTTCTAACAGGCTCTCTGCTGATGCTAATGCTACCCGTCTGTGGACCACACTTGAAATCGCAAGGATCTAGGAATAATTTGCTCTTTTTGCTGCAGTTCCGTTGGCAGCATTCCTGGCAAAGGTTTGATGAGCCTCTCTGCAATACTCTTGGTGGAAAACTCACCGAATATCAGACACTTCAGTCATCCAAATGTGTTCAGTTGAAATCCACATTTGTAATTTCTCTTCGGTGGTCTTCATTTCAACCCTCTAATGAATTGGAACAACGTCCTTCACTCTAAAATCTCCCTTCCATAACAAGTGCATGCATTTTTAAATGCTGCTTTTCTTTTTAAATAATAGCTAGAGATGAGATGACACTGGGTTTTAAGCAGCCGTGTCCTACTTTTGGGACAGATTAAAATAGGTTGTTTGCCCTAAACCTGCTGTTAAACAAGGTCTTTTACATCTTATATGGGATGATTTCTTTTTTAACCTAAATACAGGCCTATTCACTACTCCCTTAATGATTTTAGCTCCTGATTCCAGCCTGAATTACTCTTAAATCCTGATTTAGTTGGCCTACGTATTTCCCAATCCCTCTCTAGTTTAGAAATCAGAATGTTAATGTGCATGCATTTTCTTTTTGCCTTTTTTTTGTCATGTCCCACTGGTCAGGTGTTGGTCAGTCAGCACGCTCCACGGTCAGCAGTTTGGTGCTGTGCATACGTAAGAGGACTAGTATTCAACTCTCTTCCATCTTGCCTAGTATACAGTGCAGTATAGGGAAGAAGATTGCTTCTCTGTGTTCTCTGACACCCTGCCAGCTCATATCTCCAAGATGTTCTTGACCACTCCCAAAGAGTAGATTAAATAATCTTCAAGCTTATGCTATTGATGAAACTCGCTGACATGGTTTTGGGTTAAGAGAATACTATTTCCCATTAGGGTTAACTATATCATGAAAGGTTTATGCCAAGAAAGACTTACGTGAAGAAGGGACATTTTGCCTGGCACGGTGGCTCACACCTGTAATCCCAGCACTTTTTCAGGCCAAGGCGGGTGGATCACTTGAGGTTAGGAGTTCGAAACCAGCCTCGCCAACATGGTGAAAACCTGTCTGTACTAAAAATACAAATAAATTAGCCCGGCATGGGAGCAGATGCCTGTAACCCCAGATACTTGGGAGGCTGAGGCAGGAGAATTGCTTGAACTCTGAAGGTGGAGACTGCGGTGAGCCGAGATTGCGCCACTGCACTCTAGCCTGGGTGACAGAGCAAGACTCCATCTCGGAAAAAAAAAAGAAGGGACATTTTTCCTCTCTGTCAGAACTCACTCTGGATTGTTTTCTTGCCATAATTTCCTCTTTTTGGGGTTTTACCAATACAGAACACTGATGTGTTGCCAGCTTGGTGGCTGTATCACAGACTGAATAGTGTCAAGTTTTAGGAATGCCATTTGAAAAAACTGCTCTTTTCCTCCTTATTTATTTGTATATTTATTTATTTTTACATTTTTTTTGAGATGTAGTCTCGCTTTGTCACCCAGGCTGGAGTGCAATGGTGTGATCTTGGCTCACTGCAACTTCTTCCTCCTGAGTTCAAATGATTCCCCCACCTCAGCCTCCCGAGTAGCTGGGATTACAGGTGTGCACCACCATGCCCAGCAAACGTTTTGTACATTTAGTAGAAACGAGGTTCACCATGTTAGGCAGGCTGGTCTCAAACTCGTGACCTCAAGTGATCCATCCTCCTCAACCTCCCAAAGTGCTGGGATTACAGGCATGAGCCATCGTGCCTGGAGCTTCTTATTTGTTTAATTCCTGAGGGACTAGCATGTAAGCATCCAGCTTCTAAAAAGAAGTGGCGTACAGTTGTATTTCTTCAGCCTCAAGGCTGTAATGTTTTTCTGAAAGGACTTCTTAAGAAACAGACACAAATACTGAGGCCTGTGAAGGCTGAGGTTTTTGTTTTTTGGAGCTCCAGGATCTGAAAACCCCTCAGACTTTTACCCATGAGCTATGGCAAGTTACCCAAACCTCAGGCTGCTCATAAACATGTTAGCCAGAGCTAGGGAAAGAAGAACAAGCCTTCCTCTTTCCTGGTGCCTTCCAGAAGCACGTGCCAACTATTGCACTGTACCTTATTCCTGAGCATCTCATCCAAGATATCTGACTTCCTCTCATTCTTCAGATGAGCCAGGTATCTAGAGAAGCAGGCAAATCTGGGAACTAAGTTTTGGGGGGGTTTTAGTTCCCAGTTCATAGAGAAGGAGACTGAGCAATGGAAAGGAAATACTACCGTTTCATGTGTTCACAGGGTACCAGGTACCACACCCAGCTCTCAACTGTTAATTGACAGGCTACAGATACAAGTTACATGCCACTTAGATGATACTGTATTTGTTAGACCCTTGAGAAGTTTTGAAATAAGAAAATGTTTTGTGAATACTCTTGTCTTTACAGGATTGGTTCCTCATCTGATGACCTTGGAGAGGATGATCCTATTGGCTGGTTTGAACTGGAGGAAGAATGGGATGAAGCAGATGTCAAGCTGCAGCAGTGCAGAGTTGCTAAAGTAAGCAGTAGTGAGTTGTCTGCCCACTCGCCTCCTTTTGTTCTCTGTTTATTGAGTGGTGATTGTGTATTATCTCTGCCAACGCTGGAACCCCAGAGGCGCATCGACCTTCAGGGAGTTCACACTCTGTAGGAGAGACAGATGTGTAAGACAGAGTGATATGAGCTATGAAAAAGGGAGAAACAGATGGCTGTTGGCACCCAGGGAAAAAGATTTAACTCGAAAGCCTCTCAGGAAAAGTGGTATGATGCCAAGTGCTGGAGATCGATTGAGTCATCTAGCCAGGCCACAGTGTGTGGAGGAGGGCCTCTCGGGCTGAAGGAATAGTGAGAACACAGACATAAACTCGAGAGAGATATGTTTCCATAGAAAGGACCAGTCATTATTTGACTACTTATTTTTTTCCTAAACCTTGGATGTCAATCTCAGGCTTAAATGGGAGAATTAGGAACTCTCTTAAGGGCATATAATAGTAGGTGCTCGGTAAATATTTATGCAGTCACATAGTGTGTTCTGAAAGGACCTTCAAAGAACTTTCACTGTAAGAAGCAGGTAGTTTGCATGAAAGTCAGGTTTGGAAAATGGGCTTAGGTTTGAGTAGACAGGACTGTTTTCCTGGGTTTCTAGCATGGGGGTTCATATATCATTCCCGGGCTTTGAGGTGTAGGCCATTGACTGTTTTCATCATATATCTGATTTTTTTTTCAAAATGATTGCCACAGAGCAAACGTACTTTTATTCATACTCTCTTTTCCTGTTTTTGCCTCAACGAGGGACTAATGATACTATTTCCCCTACTGTGATCTTGACCCAAACCCAACTTGATTCAGCATTCATATTGTCTTTTTTCTGTTACTGTAAATGCTGGACTTAAATTTTGTGTCCCTAGTTCTGAGCATAGTGTTCCCTCATAAATTATGAAAGTCATAGGAAGACCTTCCCAGAAAGCCCTTTTCCCTCTTTCATCAGTATTCAGGGAGTCTGAGTTCTTCTCTGGAAGTCTCTCTTGTTTTTTCCAGTATTTGATGGTGAAGTTCCTCTGTACCCGTCAGGAGTCAGCAGAACGCTTGGGAGTGCAAGGCTTGAGCATCAGTGGGTACCTCCGGCCTGCAAGAACAGAAGCAGAACAGAGCGTCACCTGTGCACACTGCAGAAAGGACACAGAGGAGAGTGTCTGTGGGGCCACGCTGCTCCTCAAGACCCTTCAGTTTATCCAGCAGCTCGCCCATGACCTGGTAGGGCTGCCTCAGTTGTTAGACTGCATTCCTTTAGGAAAAACAAAGGGCAGTATTAAGAGACATGAACACCCGCTGATAAAACCTGCCCCTGCTGGAGCCGTTCAGACAGGCATTGTGCTGCTGCTGCAGGGACATTCAAAAGCTGAGGGAAGTGAGATGTTGGGGATCCTTGGCATCAGTCAGTGAAGGACTGAGTGGCTTGTGGCCGTTGCTGTGACTGCTCCCGGAGTAGACCTGTAGACACATCCTGGAGATCCCTGGCCGTGGTTGCCATGGGGAAACAAACAAGTTCATGGGATTCGCATTTTCTTTAAGTCCTAGAAGAGTTGCGGCTGAAGTCTGGGTGAATTCTCATTATTTACATTATTTACTGAAAATACTAAAGTAATGTCAGGATTTGAAATAAAAAATGATTTTTTGATTTCTGACTTTTTTGAAACTGACTTTCAAAAATAAATAAAACACAGTGACAGCTCACCCAAAGGAAGATTCTTAGAGCCGTCACCATAGCCTCAGGAGTTCAGTGGAGCCCTCTCACATGTAATGTACAAGTGCCACTCTTGTTCCTTATTGTGCTTCAGGCAAATTCAGAGGCTGGTGACTCATTTATCTAAGGTTTGTTTTGTCTTTGTTATTCAGACCTTCTATCACAGTAGAAAAGAGCAAGTTAGGAGATGCCTGGAAATAACAGGCATGCTTGCAGAAGTGATTCCTTTCAGCCCCCATGTGGGGAAGGGTTCAATATATTGTCATAGCTCCTGGACAGTGGTCATCCAGGAAAGATTGGCTTATGTACTGTATTAGGAAGTCAGGAGCTCTCATGGTTATGCGTGTGTCTGTGTGTGTGTTTATACACTTACGTACATACATACATACATATAACACACACATATATTTTGGAAACCTTCAAACCAAAAACAGTTGTTAGCAGACTTTTTTGTAGTTAAGAGTAAGCATCGGTAATGTGAAAATCTCGCTTACGTAGAGACACCTCATCCCTTTACAATGAGAAGCAAATGAGACATTACAGTATTTCTCTAAATGCATTTTTCAATTTTATTTTCTGATCTTTGTAATTTTTTAGGTGCAGCAGAAGGAAAGTGGCTTAAAATATAAATCTTTTCTGGACTTTGCGGGTCTTGATTTGCAGATCTTCTGGAATTTTTACAGTAAATTAAAGCAAAAGTAAGTCAGAATTTGTTATAAGGTGATAATCGTATAAACTGAAAACACTGAGTTTTACTATTCTAAGTGGATGATTTTTTTTCTGAATTTTTTCTTTACTTCCTGCCAGTGTTTATAGTTGTGATTTGAAAGATTTGGTTATTATGGAAAATAACACCTCAGATTTCTATAAAATATTCTATTTAGGCAGTAGTAAGCAGGTCAGATATTACAGTACTGTCCTCATTTTGCAGATGAAAAAACAAGATCAGAAATGAACCTCCTTCCCCACAGTGGGCAGAGTCAGTGGGGTCTGTTTTGCAACTTCTAGTACAGTGTTCTTTCTGGTCCACCCTTCTTCCTCTCAGTTGGCATTATTTTCACCAAGCCTGATGCCTAGAGGAAAGTCCTTCATAGACAGCTGTATGGCTTTGGAGAGTAAATGCAGCTTGCCCTTTTGCTCTCTGATATTTTTTGTCTTTCTGTAGCCCGAGGGACGAATGCGTCTCTGCCCAAACCCGGCTTCTGCAGCTCCTACAGAGCTGCTTCTCCGTGCTGCAGGGAGATGTACTGGCTGCTGCTGAGAAGGAAAGAGCACCAACCCAGAGCCCTAAAGGAGTAGAGGCTGCCGAGGAGCTCTACACACACTTGTGTGATGGTAGGGATTTGGTTTTTTTCTTTAATACAACTCTGTGTAGGTAGCCTGGGGGCCTCTTGCTATACAGAAGAAGGGTGTCCTGTGATGATGCTCTTTTGAGTTACTAGTTTGAGTTCAGGATCTATTCCTTCCTCAACTGACTTCTCTTCCTCCTGGTTTCAGATCTATAGCTGTGTTATGTTGAGAGTCATTACTGTCACACTATATGGAGCCTTAACTTCCACTAAGTTACTAAGATGAGGCTGATAGATAGGGGGAGAGATCGTAATGATAAGTTGAGGATGAAACATGTAGCCATCTGAAGTTGTATTTAAGGCTTTGCCAAATTATGTCTCAAAAGGATGGGGAAGTAATGACATAAAAACTGCTACATACAGTCTTTGTTTTAGTTAAATATAAGCAAAAAATAGTAATTTTTTAATACTGGCTGGCTTGTACAGAAATATTTCTTTGCTCTGTTATTAAGTATAAAATGGAGAGTAGTGAATTTATAGGCTTGTTAAAGCAGCTGTATATGCTAATAGATGGAATGTATGAAAGCTGATTCCATTGTTCATTTTATCAGTGGTAGACAGGGTGGATGGAGACTCTGTGCCCATGGAGATATTAAAAGAAGAAGTCAGGAATACCCTTCTCAATGGGGCTGCCATCTTCTTTCCTAATCGGCAGACCCGACGGAACCATCTCTTCACCATGATGGTAATTATTAACTAAGAGTCTGGATTCAGTTTCTGAAGTCTGTGAGGATGAAATTTGTTAGGCTTTGTTATCTCTGAATATATTGTCTGTTGCAATTTCCATTATGTTTATTAATATTATATGCAGAGCTTTGTGTGGGACAGATTTCTAAGGACATGGCACTCTACTCAAAGTGGGATGACAGATATTCCCAATCTGAGTTTCATAATCTGATGTCTCACAAAGTGATAGTGTAGTCATCTTCGTCTTTATGACTTGCCTACAATCATACTTTCTTTTTAACATTTTAACTTTTTATTATAGGGAAATTCAAAACAAATACCAAAGCCAACTAAATAGTATAGTGAATGCCCCTGTCCCCCAAATGTACCTGTTACCTAGCTTCAACAGTTACAAACTTGGGATAACCTTGCTTTATCTACAATGTACCTCACCCCTGCTTTCCTCCTTTCGTCCCTGCCCATTATGAGTTCAAAGTAAATTCCTGACATTTTATTCATAAATATTTTAATACATATCTGTAAAAATAATACCAAGTTCTTTTTTTTTTTTTTTTTGAGTTAGATTCTTGCTCTGTTGCCCAGACTGGAATGCAGTGGTACCATCACAGCTTACTGTGTTCTTGACCTCCCAGGCTCAAGCAGTTCTCCCACCTCAGCCTCCCAAGTAGCTGGGTCTACAGGCCCTGCCTGGCTAATTTTTGTATTTTTTGTAGAGATGGGTTTTGCCATATTGCCCAGGCTGGTCTTGAAGCCAAAGGCTCAAGTGATCCACCCACTTTAGCCTTCCAAACTGCTGGGACCGCAGGTGTGAGCCACTCACCTGGCCAGTGTCACCAAGTTTTAGTCCTAAATGTTTCTTGTCACTCTCCTAGATCACTTCGTGTTATTCAGACCTTAGTACTGGGGGTGAAAAATGCTTTTAGTACTTATAAGCACTGTGTTACCAAATGCAATATCCTATACAAAGATCCAGGTTTTTAATTCTGAAGGAAGTATTGCTGTGTGAAAATGAATATGATACATGAAAAAATATTAATGATAATGTAAAACAAAACAATTTTTCTCTCTAGGCCATATCAAAAACACCTAGGTAGAGGAACTTTAGAGGTTGCTCTGTTACCATGATGGTAAAACACAGGGAACATGTGTATACCAAGGGGAGAAATTAGAGAAATGTGTACAAGAAAGCAAAATTACAGGCCAGTCTTACTTATGGTCATAGTTAGAAGAACCCTAATGAAATATTAATTTACCAATCCAACAACATACAAACAAAATTATGGCCAAGTTGGATTTACTCTGGAAATGCAGTGATGGTTCAGCAGTAGAAAATCTGTAAATGAAATCAGAGAGGAAAAGAAACGTATCACTAAATGCAGATAAAAATTTAATAATATTAAATTCTGATGATTAAAACAATGAAACAATATGGGTTCTTTAGCAAACTGAAAATAGAAGGAAACTCCTTTAATCTGGTGGAGGGCATGTATCCAGAACCTACAGTAAGCCGTGTATTTGATGGTGGATTACTAGAAGCATTCCTTTCAAGATGGGGACGAAGACAAGGATGCCCACTGTCATTGTTTCTCTCTGATGTTGCATTGGAGGACCTAGCTAGTGCTGTAGGACTTGGAAAAGATGTGTTAAAAATAATAATCGGAAAGAATAAAACAAATATGTGTTTGGAGATGATTATAGATTATTTTTTAATGTCTGTGTAGTCAAGCAACTAATAGAATTATTTAAAAGAATTTGACAAAGGAAACTAGATACAGCGTTTTAAAATGGCATTTCTAATGCAACAACCAATGAGCAAACATAAGGAAAGTGGTCTGTGGGATGCAGACTGTGGGATGTATAAATAAGGGAGGGAACAAAAGAAGCAGAAAATGTGCTCCCTGATATCAAAAGGCTGCAGTCTAACTGGGGACACCTGCCAAAAGGAAAAACCGCTTCCATATGCAAGAGGAGAATCATGTTGAGGCTAAGAGATTGAGGAAGGTTTCAGAGAAGGGGAAGGATATTTGTTTGTATAATATTCCAGCTAGATATAAAATTTGCATATCAGCTTGAGGAATCACTTCCCACATTGTGAGTTATATAACCTTCGACAGCACCACTGGTCTGTGGTGGGTCTCTATCCTGCTTGTTTGGTGCAAGCATTTACCAGGTAGCTGAGCAAGTGATTATTGTCCTAGGATGTTTCCTACACAGAAAATAGGAACAGGACATATGACTTTTTGAATGACATTGGTGTCTTCTCATGCTGAGAAGTTAAATAGCACTGCCAGCCTTTTATATAGTGCTAAGCGGTTCTCTCTCCGTCAGGTGCCTCCTCAATATCTTCTGATACCATACCCTCGGGAGATACTATTACTCCAGGGGTGGCATGTCTGATGGTAAAAAGCATATGTCAGCATGTGTCAGCCGGGCGCGGTGGCTCACACCTATAATCCCAGCACTTCGGGAAGCCGAGGCGTGCAGGTTGCCTGAACTCAGGAGTTCGAGACCAGCCTGGGCAACGTGGTGAAACCCCTCTCTACTAAAATACAAAAAATTAGGGGGTTGTGGCGGCATGCGCCCATAGTCCCAGCTACTTAGGAGGCTGAGGCAGGAGAATTGTAAGAACCCGGGAGGTGGAGGTTGCAGTGAGCCGAGATCGTGCCACTGCACTCCAGCCT
>PVKP010001992.1:0-88534 GCA_004027715.1 Plecturocebus donacophilus | reverse complement strand
CTTTCCTTATTCTTGGGAACAGTAGGTGGTGATACTTTTTTTTTTCTTTTTTTGAGATGGAGTCTTGCTCCGTCACCCAGGCTGTAGTGCAGTGGCACGATCTTGGCTCACTGCAACCTCTACCTCTCTAATTCAAGCAGTTCTCCTGCCTCAGCCTCCTGAGTAGCTGGGACTACAGGTGCACATCACCACCCCCAGCTGATTTTTATATTTTTAATAAAGACAGGGTTTTTGCCATGCTGGCCAGGATGGTCTTGATCTCCTGACCTCGGGATCCGCCTGTTTTGGCCTCCCCAAGTACTGCAATTTCAGGCATGAGCCACCGCGCTCGGGCGGGTGGTGATATTTCATTGCTGCTCTAAGTCTCTGGAATGTCATGGAATAGATTTTCTGAATGTACAGTTTCTGGTTTTCTAGAAGAATGTCACCGAGCAGGAGCACAAGCAGTCCCTGCAGCTCACTTTCCGTTCACTGTGCACGTATTTTAGGTAAGTTGATAGTATTTAGTCATCAGTTAACTGAAATCTTTGCAAAGTTGTTCTCTTGAGCTCGCCCTTCCTTCCATGTGCTTTTGGGGTAGTACTTCCTTCTGCTCAGCTAGAAAGCCAAGTTTCTGTGAGTGACCCAAATAGTGGTAAAATATTTGTCTTGTTGGCAGCCCGATTCAGTTCCCATCCATTTTAAGACACTTTAAAGTCGAGCCCGTTGAGGGTCTTTTTGAACACTTCAGTTTCCAAGTGATGTTTAACAACAAAAACTAACGCGAAAGGAATTTAGGTTCCTGTATTTGTGTCTGCATTCAAGCCAGCTGCAGAAGCACAAAATGATAGTTTGCAGAGGGTAATGTGCTGAGAGAGAGGACTTAGAGATTTTTGCATGTTTTAAGTACCAGAGAAGCTAAATGGGCCTGTAGGCTTCATTACTAGAGGAGATAGACTCTTGAAGGAAGGGAGCTAATATCCTGAGCAGCTGCCTGCAAGTCAGACTCTGCCTGGTGTGGGTGCCAGACTTAGAGGGCTCAGAATCCAGTAGCAAGGATGCTGAAAGGGTCTAGGCTGTCCTGTGAGAACAGTTGAAGACACAAGGAACATTTAGCCAGGACTTTCAAGCTAGCAGTCCTGAGATTCGGTGTGTTTCACTTTGGTGGCCAAGGTGATTTATTTATCAGCTTTATACCTCAGGATCTCTTCCAGGACTGGAGGATTTGTGAGTCTGTGCTAATGGAAGGACATGTGGACAGACAGAGGCACAGTCCCAGCTGGGTCCACAGCCTGTATTCCTGACCCAGACGCCCCCCGTCCGGTGGAACTGACACGGAAATCTTTCTGCGTTCTTTTTTGGAATCTCCTAAGACAGCATGAAATCTTTCTCCTGAAGCCAGGTGTCATGATAGTTTGTATCCTTTCAGTGACAAGGATCCAGGCGGCCTTCTGCTTTTACCTGAGAAGAACGACCTGGCCAACATGAACATCAGTGAAGTTCTGGCAGTCATGAACACACTCCTCTCTGTTGCTGCTCGAGAGGTATCTGACGGCTGCCACCCTGTTTTCTCTGCCTCGTGCTTTTGGGAGCACGTGATGCAGCAGTCTCTTGTGCCCCTCTTTGTCTCTTTGCAGTGTGAATGTCCTTTGTTGTGTTTTTTCCTGTTTTTCTTTTTTGAGACAGGGTCTTGCTCTCTGCAGGCTGGGATGCAGTGGCCCAATCACAGCTCACTGCAGCTTCTGCTTCCCAGGCTCAAGCAGTCCTCCCACCTCAGTCTCCCAAGTAGTTGGGACCACAGGCACCATGCCCAGCTAATTTTTAAATTATTTGTAGAGACAGGGTCTCTCTCTGTTGCCCAGGCTGGTCTTGAACTCCTGGGATCAAGAAATCCTCCCACTTTGGCCTCCCAAAGTACTGGAATTACTTACTTATTGATCCTTACAAATGATCAAAAAGGTTTCCCGGCCAGTCCTTGCAAATGAGTGAGGTCACGCTTACTGTTCTTGGTAGTGAGCAAACAATAAAAACACAGAAGTGCTCGGTAACACTTCCTGTGGAAAAAGGAATGGATTTGTATCAAATCCCCTTGTACCCCTCGTAGTGATTGTCAGTGAACCCAACACATAGTTGTGTGTTAGTGGTGTGAATTTTCAGGAAAACTACTTTGACTTTAAAGAAGAAATTCAGCAGGGCGCGGTAGCATGTGCCTGTAGTCCCAGCTACTCAGGAGGCTGAGGCTGGAGGATCACTTGAGTCCAGGAATTCTGGGCTGTAGTGCGCTATGCCAATCGGGTGTCCACCCTAAGTTCGGCATCAATATGGTGACCTCCCAGGAGTGGGGGACCACCAAGCTGCCTAAGAAGGGGTGAACCAGCCCAGGTCGGAAACGGAGCAGGTCAAAACTCCCATGCTGATTAGTAGTGGGATCGCACCTGTGAATAGCCACTGCACTCCAGCCTGGGCAACATAGTGAGACCCCCGTCTCTAAAAAGAAAAAAAAAATTAAAAAAAAGAAGAAATTCAGTGGGCGCAGTGCCTCACACCTGTAATCCCAGCACTTTGCGAGGCCAAGGCTGGTGGATCACCTGAGTTCGGGAGTTCGAGACCAGCCTGACCAACATGGAGAAACCCCGTCTCTACTAAAAATACAAAATGAGCCAGGCGTGGTAGCACATGCCTGTAAATCCCAGCTACTCAGGAGGCTGAAGCAAGAGAATCGCTTGAACCTGAGAGGTGGAGGTTACGGTGAACCAAGATCACTCCATTGCACTCCAGCCTGGGCAACAGGAGCGAAACTCCATCTCAAAAAAAAAAAAAAAAAAGAAATTCAGATTTCTTAGCACTTTTGTGGACTAACCAAATCTGAAAGTATATTATCTTTTTTCTGTTACTGATTTTTTTTTAATTTGCCTTTTTTTGAAATATAAGGGATTTTTCTTTCTTAAATGTAGTTTCTGCTCCAAATAGATCAGTCACCTGGGATATTTAACAGAAATTAAGATTTCTATGTCCCACCCTAAGCTACTGATTCAGAATCCCTAGGAATAGGGCATAAGAACCCACATTTTTCTAAGCACCCTGAGAGATTCTGAAGTGATAGCACCCTGTGCTAGGAGGCCAAGAACTACCTCTTTGGACTACATGGGGGAACCAGAAAGTTAGAGGAGATTTTGCGGTAAACTAATCCAAACCACAGCCTTCAGGTATCTAATGATGTGGACTTCAGGATAACTTGCCTCTTATTTTGTGACTAATAACTTACCTTGTATCTTTTTACTGAACTTAGCGTCTTTAAATCTCTTACATTTTTGCGGGTGCCTTACAATTTTTGAGTTGCTGTTAGAGCCATGATTTCATTCATTCTCAGTTGCCTGGAGTGATAGGCCATCAGCAGGTATCCCCCAGTTCACTGATAGGGACCTCAGTAGGCTGCCTGGGTTCTCATTTGCCAAGGTTGCTCTTAGGCTGACTGCTGTTTAGACCTAGTATTAATTTAGATCCAGAGTAACATTGACTTTGTAAGCCTCAACTTTGTTTTTGATCAAAAACTTTGCTCTATTTTTTGTTCTCACATTAATTTTCTCTTACTTTCCACTTTATGGCTTATTTCCAGACTCTTCTGCCCATCTCTGGGTCTTCCTTTAAAAACTCAGTTCAGTCTACTGCTCATCAGTATGTGTTCTTGGCCCAGTTAACTGTGGCTCATTCTAATCTCCATCCTTATTTCTGCCATTTCCCATACCTTCCCTTTCTTCTGGAGCTCATCTGCATTCTGCCTGTTTCTCAGGTCCCTGAAGCCTGAACTAAGTTCTTTCCTCACCAGTTTGTCTTCTGTAGTTACATCATCAGTGCCATTGGGCAGAAAACTTCAGCCTTCTCACCTGGTTCTCATAGGCGTCAGTTCTGCCCGCATGTGCGGAGTGGGTAGGTGATAGAGCCAGGACTGAACCTGGGGCTGTTCGGCTCAGAGTCTTGTCCTCTCTCCACTAGGTAAGATAGGCCAGACTTATTTTAAAATGTATGTGGAGAAATGAGATAGCATTTGCCCAAGAGAAGTTCCCATAATCATACACCATTTGGAGATCAGACATGTGTTTTTTCTTCTCTTTCACTTAGCTGTGGTACAAAAGCTATAGGTGTCATTGAACCTCCTTGCTAGAGATGCAGCTATTAATGTGTTTCCCTGAATTCTCTTTCGGCAAAAGGCATTCATGGTTATACCAAAGAGTTAGGGTTCAATTCGGAAAAAAAATTTAAAGGTGGTCAGAAATGTACCTAGTCTGAAATTCTTCTCACGAATCTGTTAAATTCAGCAAATATCCACTGAATGCCTGACGTGTGCTAGGCCACAGGGGATACAGTGATAACAAAGCACAGTCTTGAGGAGCCGATACGTAGTCAGGCAGTTGTAACAAAGCAGCAAGTGCCGTCAAAGAAGTGAGCACAGGGTCGAGGGACATGGACGTGCGTACCTGACCCTGTCTGGTGGAGGTGGGGAGTGGAGCTGGGGAAAGGCTTTCTGGAGAAGGTGATGCTGAAGCTCAGTTCAAGACCATGAATAGGATTTAACCAAGAAGAGAATAGGACAGAGGCATTGTAGGTAGAGGCAGCAGCGTGTGCAGAAGGCCGGTGATGAGATGGGGAGGAGTAGGTATTTGAAGAGGAGAATGATGATGGAGAGAGTCTGAGCATGCCAGGCACATGGTTCCGGTCGGGCTGCAGGTGATGAGATCTGGTTGTGCCCCTAGGAGATGAGTCAGTGCTGGAGACTCTGCAGTCAGTGACAAGAAGCTTCTAATTGAAGCCATCACTGTAGATGGCATCACATCACCCATGGGCATCTTAAGAGACATCTACAGAGAAGGGCAGCCAGGAGAGTAAGGAGTGGCAGGAAAAAGTTCAGGGCACACAGACCTGAGGGAGAGAGTCTACAGAGGGCCAGTGGTCAGTAGTCTCCAAGGTCAAAGGGAGGGGCTCTGTCCTCTAGCTGGTCACTGATGCCTCTGAAGAGTAGTTTCACAAGAAGCAGTAGAATGGAAGGAAGAGGAAAAGCACAGCCAGACCAGGTGCTGGAAACTTTATAAAGGAGCTAAACATACAGAAGAGTGTGTGTGGATGGACGACTGAAAGAAACAACTGTCTCTTTTGAGGACTAGCTATAACCAGTGTCTTTGATGTCCAGTCCCCTCCATCCACTTGCCTTTTCGTGGCTCACTCCCTTCCTTCCTTGCCGGACGGAGTCATCATTCTGAAGTGTGTGTTCACCGCTTCCTTGTTCTTCTTTCTGGTTATTCCTACACAGCATGTCTGTGTTGCCTGGTTTTCACCTGGAATGGAATCATACAGCATACAGTCTTCCATGATGTTTTTTCACTCATGTTTTTGAGGTGCTTCCATGTTGGTTTTTTGCTGCTGTTTGTTTTCACTGGTGCACAATATTCCCTTTATGAACATTGCACAATTTATGTATCCATCTCACTTTGGAGGGATGAGTTCCAACTTGGGGCAGTTAATCCCATGACAGGGCTGATGTGAGCATACCTTGTAGTTCTTTTTTATTTATTTTAATTTTTTTATACCTCGTGGTTCTTAGGTGCAAGAGTTTATCTCTAGAGGCCAGATAACTCTTCAAAGAAGCTTTGTCAACAAAGATGATGGTTAGAAAGCCACAGAGGCATGAATCATTGTTTTTCTAAGATGGGAGAGATTTGACTGAAGGCTTGAGGGAAGGAGCCAGAGAAAGGAGATTTTAAGATAGAAGAGAAGGGAGAGCTGCCTGAAGAGCTACCCAGGGGGGCAGGGTTCCTGAGGTGGCAAAGGGAGATGCCATGTGGAGTAAAAAACATTCTTAAAGATTCCAAAAAGCTGGAGAGAAAGAGGGGCGTTTTCATAATACCATCTTTCTTGGTCACTGCTGGGTTGAAAGCTGTTTCATGACTGTTCCCCATAATTGTAGAATGTTTTTGCTGGTGGCAGCTGCTGCTTTAGAGAATGCCCTTCGCTCTGTGAATGGCCTTGTCATGGACACTTTCTGTTTGTCTCCTCCCTTGCAGTGTGAGCTGTTAATGCTCAGTGGGGCCCCAGGGGAAGTTGGCTCTGTGCTCTTCTCCCTGTTCTGGTCTGTCCAAGGCAGCCTGCTATCCTGGTGCTACCTGCAGCTGAAGAGCACGGACTCTGGAGCCAAAGATCTTGCCGTGGACCTTATTGAAAAATGTGAGTTTCAACATGAAAACAGATGGGCGTTTGGGTTTTGACTCTGAGTATGTTCTCTTCTTTAGTAACTCATGCATTGACTGTGCATATGGCTTTCTTTTTTTCTTTTCTTTTTTTTTTTAAAAAAAAGATGGGGTTTCACCATGTTGGTCAGGCTGGTCTTGAACTCCCAACCTCAGGTGATCCGCCCACCTTGGCCTCCAAAGTGCTTGGATTACAGGTGTGAGCCACCATGCCCGGCCGCATAGGGCTTTCTTTATTACAGTTCACATTCTTGGACTGGTTGGTCTAATTAAAATAGAATTCTACAGCATGTCTTTTTGTCCAGTTTCCTGTCTGAACGTGGTGGTATGCCTAAGTATTTTTATTGCAGAATTAGATCATTTCACAGCCTAAACATTGCTTCTGCAGTCATACAGCACTCTTACACGATGTCTCACTCTTCAAGAGAGTCTATGCCTGTTTTAATCAAGTCATCTAAAAATGAAAGTCTTAATTTTAAAAATCTAAGGTGTATGAGCATTCCTGTGACCTTGGCTAATTACTGAGAACAATTAGATTCATGTTCTGTAAACTCACAGAAAATTATATGGAACCCAACAGGTGCTGACAAATTATATGTGGAAAAGTTAGTACCATCAAACTTGGTCTCGGTCCCAGCAGCTGTGACGAAAACACTTATGTTGAGTCCTGCCATCTAGAGCTTGGCCTGTTAGGCCGGTATACCTCATGCACGGGCCCATGGTAAACAGAAGGAAAAGGAGAGGCTGATACCTGGGCTAGTCAGCCGTGAAACTTCCAGAAGAGCCCCTCCACTTCATCAAAAGAGACAAAAACACAACATTCCCATTCAAAGCAGGCTGTTCCTGAAATTCACACTGCTTCTTCCTCCCAGAGGAGTGCATCAGGTGGCACTTTATGGCCTGCAGCCTTTGCTGTGGAATCTCCTCCACAGCTCCTGCAGTCCTCTTTGTCTTTGTCCGTGGTGATAACTAAGCATGTGATATTTCTACTCTACAAAATATTAATTATTTTCTTTGTTTTGGTAGATGTGGGACAGTTTCTGGCAAGCATGAGAGTGATTTTGGAATCCCTTTTGTCACAATATAGTGGAAAAACCATAGTAGAAAGATTATGTAATTCCGTGTTTTCAATGGCAGCTCGTCAACTGGTAAGGAAAAGTGGCAGCTATTTGTAATGAGCCTGAAGGGGGCTGGGTATCTGCGTCCCCAGCCACAGATAAGTGGACACTAAGTACTTCATCCATCTTCTGTTAGGTTATCTTCCTGCTGGACTTCTGCACTTTAGACATCTCACACTACACGCTCTTGAGGGAGTTCAGCGCCCTCACAGGACTGCTGAAGAAGCTCTGCGGTGACCCTGAAGGAGGACTGACTAAGGTAACTGGGGTCAGCACTTGAGCTTGTCCTGCGTTCTCTCTTACTGCCGACTGCAGACAGACACAGCTGAGCGGCCTCTAGAAGGCTCCCTATGTTTT
Source organism: Plecturocebus donacophilus (assembly GCA_004027715.1). NCBI lineage: Eukaryota > Metazoa > Chordata > Mammalia > Primates > Pitheciidae > Plecturocebus > Plecturocebus donacophilus. Next base: position 80,841 of record PVKP010001992.1, on the reverse strand, counting down.
ACCAGCAGTCCTGCCGACAAGAGTAATGCCAGTCCAGGTTGATTTGGCATGGTCAGCATTAGAAAGGAGACACAGAGAAAAAGCTGTAAAGATGAATCTCATTATTGTGTAGTTTATGAAGTTATATAAATAACATGTAAGTGAATGACCAAATTGAAGTCTGGAAGAGAAAATGTATGTGGAAAGGCAAATTGGAAGGTTTTGTCTTTAGAAGAAATGTCTTCTTTACTTAATTTTGCATATGTAATGTTTAATCACTGTCTTGTATGAGTTTCACAACAACTCTGTGATAGTAGAAAAGATATTGATATTTAATAGGTAAAAAACCAAAGACCACCCCCTCCCCCCATAAAAAGGGTAGGGGAGGAAGGGAGAGTGGGTCCACATTTGCCAGTGTCCCAAGTAGGAATGTGAGGTCTTTAAACTCCTAATTCAGTGCTTTTTCCACTGGAAATTCATACTGGTAATGATTTGTAAGAAGTAGTTCTGTCATAGTGAAAGGTAGTCTAGTAAAAGCACGTCTGCTCTGCTGAATGATGGATGTATGTGGATCTGTCGGTGAAGATGGGCATGTTGGTATGTCTTCGAGCCTGCATGATGGTTTTTGCAGGGCTGGCAAAGCCCATCTGCCTGGAGCACTGATAGAGAAACAGTTGGCTGCGTGTGGCTGCGTGTAGAGTGATGAGAACCTTTTTTTACCCCGGCTTATCTGTTTGCATAGCTGGATGTTGAGACCTGGCAACAGGAGCAGCCTGTGGTGTTACATACGTGGACTAAGGAATCTGCCCACAACTATGAAAATAATTGCCATGAGGTATCTGTCTTTGTTAGCCCCGGAGCAACCTATTTTGAGGTGGAATTTGATGAGAGGTGTGAAACTGAAAAAAGGTAAGACCTACATGTTCTTTCTCCCCCAAGCAATAATAGATCAAAAATGTGAGAAGGAAGGTAATAGAGATTATGCTCTTGCAGGTATGATTATCTGGAATTTACCGACGCTAGAGGTCGGAAAACACGCTACGACACAAAAGTTGGCACTGATAAATGGCCCAAGGTGAGTCAGAGTCCCGGAAAGAGGAACCGACGTCTGCACCAATGCTTTTCCTTTTGTCAGCCTTCAGGGGGCAGTAGAGGTATGGTCTTTGAAGGGAAGCATTTATGTGACACTTCTGGGAAAGGAAGGATTTATATCAGAGTCTGTCACCTGTTTTGTATGAACTTTTTGGAACACAGCCCTGCCTGTTTATGTCTTGTTTATAGCTGCTTTGTTTGGCACTGTGGTGGCAGAGTGGAGTAGTTGCAGCAGACAGTGTCTAGAGTAAGTGAGAGCTTTCATCCTTAGCAGGAAGGGCTGGTGGGTCTAGGGGATAGCCCAGACCATGTGGTGACAGCTGAGAGTCTGCCTCCCAGGCAGATCTGCTTGAGCTTTTGGGCTGGAGGTCGGTGCTGCCTCAGACTGTTGACCTTCTCTCCATGGTCAGTGGTGTTGGCGGGAGCAGAGGCATGGAAAGGTGACCACTGGCCGAGCAGGTAGTGGACAGATGGTCATGCAAGGTGTCGAAAGCTGAGTGGCAGGGTTCTGCCAACTCTCCTTCTTCATGGGGTCCGGTTGTGAATTTGCTGTTTCTGTCACCCCTCTGTACATTTCTCCATTAGTAGTTTTGGACTTGTGGGATTAAAGATCAGTTTTAAACTTAGATGTTTCTAATTACGAACAGCATGTTTATTTCGGAAACACTCCTCTAATCTGTTTGACCACGTGATTTCTGTCTGTCTCTAGAAAGTGGCCTTCAAGGCTGGTCCTCGGTTGCAGTTCCTCTTTCACTCTGACAGCAGTCACAACGAATGGGGCTACAAATTCACTGTCACTGCCTATGGCCTGCCCGATGTTGCTGTGTCTTGGGGGCTGGATTTACAACTCCTTGTCTCCCGGCTGATGGGACGCCTAGCTTCCCAGTGCATGGCACTCAAGTCTGCGCATCGTAAGTCCACATGCCTGTTCCTTCCCTTCTTACACCCACGGGAAGCGCGAGGTGCATGCTTGCTCTCTTGCAGGTCGTCTCCACTTAATGGCAGGGGATCAGTAACATTCAGTTTCCCTTAAACCAGAAGAACAAAGTGTCTACTCGACACCATTGTCACGAAGCTTTTTGCCTTAGACTTTAGAACATAGCACAAAGGATGCCATGAGTTCTCTGTCTATGGAGGATAATAGCTTTTTTTTGGCAACATTATCTTCCTTTTTTTATAAGTAGGTGTAGGTATAGTTCATCCAGAAGACAGGAATATAGAATAAGTTAACTGCATATCCTTTAAATATGTGAATGTTTATGTAAATATATGTAGATATGTGAATATGGATTTTGTTTTAAAGTCATTTGTTCAGGGCTGAGTGAGGTGGCTCATGCTGGGAAACCCAGCACTTTAGGAGGCCAAGGTGGGAGGATTTCTTGATCCCAGGTGTTCAAAACCAATCTGGGCAGCATAGTGAGACCCCTATCTTTACAAAAAAAATTTAAAAATTAGCCAGGTGTGGTGGCACATGCCTTTTGTCTCAACTACTTGGGAGGCTGAGGCAGGAGGATCACTTGAGCCCAGGAGTTGGAGGCTGCACTGAGCTGTGATCACACTGCTGTACTCCAGTCTGGGTAACAGAGACTCTATCTCTTGAAAAAGAAGGAAAAGGAAAAAAACTTGTTCAATTTAGTTATTTATTTAATTATTCTAAGGAACAAGAATTATAGAATAAAACCTTCTACTGTATTTTATTTCTTTATAATTTATTGAGTTTTTCCAATTTTAGAAGTAAAATATCATAGAAAGATTACATAATGGAAAGAAACAAAGGAAAATAGAATCATCCTTAATGCTCAGAAGTAACATTTTTTTCTTTTCATATTTCTCCAAGAAAGAAAGAAATAATTTAGCATTTTTATTTCCACCCGTTCTTTTCTCTGTACCTATTTTAAACACATCAATGCTGGATATTTATTATTTGCTACAGAATTAAGTTTACAAATTGTGAATGTTTTTCCATAATTAAATATTCCTGAATGGACTCGTGTTTTATGCCAGAGATGGTTCATGTCCTGTTTTCAGCTAACTGTAAACAGATTAGTCATTTCAAAGGTACCTAGTAACTGGAGTTGTTCCACAGAACAGCAGTATTTCAGGACTTGCTGATTTAGCTTAATCTGTAATATGTGTTTACAAAGTATCACAATTACATTCTGGTATGTGGGTAAATTTTCTCTAAGTTTTAATAATACCCATTTTTTTAAACCTTTTCTTTGTCATTTCAAAGATTCTCAATGTATTAAGGCAAAAATAGAACTCTCATACATCATCTCTTTCTAGAGTTGGGAAGTAACATGGCAATACCTCAGGCAAAAATGGCATTAGTCCTAAACTCCCCTCTGTGGAAACCTGTCTTCAGGCATCAGATTTGTCCAGAGTTGGAATTGGAAGCAAGCTGGCCCACTCACCCACACCAGGGTAGTAAGGAGGTATTTACTCTTCTATTCTCTTTCTATTTAGAGTGGAGACTGCCTATAAGTATTTATTACTTTAAGTTGTAAACACCTGTGATTCTATCTTCCTATCCCCATGAAGCAATTAGCTCCTTGAGGCGGAAACTATACCTTGTTAATTTGTCAATTCCACTGTGTCCCACAGGGGCCAGTGCACAATAGGTGTTCATAAATGCTGACTACATGACTTGGGTGACATGGAAGAGGTGCTCAGTAAATCTCTGTTGATGGAGGTATCAGACAAACAATTGAGCGTACTTCTAGTGCCTACTGAGTCCAGCTTTAGAGGAATGATTTGTGCTATACCTTTTGTTCGACAGAGAATCACAGCTCATGATTTAGGTGTATACTATTTTAAAAGTACAGAGTTTGCCCTGTCTGTTTTTCACCCCTCCTTCCCTCTATTTCTCTATTCGACTTTTCCTCCTTTCCCTCCCTGCCCTGCCCCACGTTATTCAGTAGTTAAGTGCCAAATCCAGCGGCTCCTGCTCAGCTTCTGTTCTCCTTGCCTCTGTTCAACTTGGCTCCTTCAGACCCTCTCTTCTTTGGATCCATGCTAGTCCACTGTCTTCTCTTACATCTCACTGCCCGCCTGCCTCCTTCACTGACTTCTTGTATTCCTCCTCCCCTAAAGGGTAGTCTTTATTCAGGCTTTCCTCCCTTTCCACAGCCCACCAAGACTTCATCCTCTCTACTGTCTTCTATCACATTGCGACACTAATTCCTAATATCAGTATCCAGGTCTGGTTCTTCTCCCCGCTCCCAGTACCTGTTTCCATCTTCCTGTGAGGCATTTCCATTTAAGTGTCCTGACTCCCCTTCACTCAGAAGTGTAAAACCAAAGAGTGGTGTCTTCTGTGATTGTCATTGTCTCCCCAGGCCTGAAGCCACTGCTCCCTAGCATCTGCTGTCCTCACCTGTCTCCCCATTCCATCCAGTCAGCTTGCAGGTCCTGTGGATTCTTCCTCATGCTGTTTATCTCTGTCCTTTCCTCTGTCTGCATCTTTATCAGGCCCTCATTCGCACCTGCCTTATGACATTGGTACCTACCAAGTTTTTTTGATAATCACTGCTTTATCTTGTCATTCCACTGCCAAGCACCATTAATGGCTCCCCGTTGCCCACAGGGTGAAGTCTAACTCCTCAGAGTGACAGTCCAGGCTCTCTGCAGTCTCCTTTCACCTTACCTATCTGACTCTAGTTCCCATCACTCCCCAGCTGAGACTTCAGGCCAGGTCAGTCTCCCCACTGACTCGTAACCTCTGCTAATGGTTATGGTCCTCAGGGCTGAATCTGCCAGCCCTTCAGGGTCCAGTCCAAAGTCCATATCCTCCAGGAGGCTTTTCTTAACTACTTTAACCTGCCAGGATCTCTCTCCTTTGAACTCTCAGCACTGGGTATCCCTTCTAGGCATCTGACACTTGATAGTCTTTTGCTTTATGGGAATGCTCGTTTTATTGCTTTTACTGTTTCATTTATGTTTATCTTTTTTTTTAATTCAACTCTCTGTCTGGTCTTCCTAAAATAGATTTAAACTTCCGGAGAGTGTTCACTGTGTTTTATAATTCTGCTTCGGCCTAGTAGTTTGCTCAGTAAATTTTATTTTTTGAATGACTGTGTTAAATGTGATGGGCTTATTTTCTGTTTCCAGGTTAAGAACATTCCTGACGACCCCTGCCGCCATTTTCTTCTTGATTTTGCGCAGTCAGAGCCTGCTCAGAACTTCTGTGGGCCATATTCAGAACTTGTCAAAGGATTTATACAGGCATGTAGAAAACAGGCCCCAAAGACAGATATAGTTGCTGGTTCCACTATTGATCAAGCTGTGAACGCCACCTTTGCTGCTCTGGTGTATCGCACTCCAGATTTATATGAGAAGCTGCAAAAATATGGTAACTTTATTACAGGGAATATTTTTGATCTGAAGGCTAATTGCTAAGCTTTAAGAAAGCCTACCTTAAGTGAACATTTTTAAATATTTAAAAATATAAACACATTCCTATAACTGTAAACATCATCTTGTTAGTCCTACTTTGTCTATTAAAAGATTCATGGCCAATTTATGGTTAGCAGATTATAATGTGTGGCACCTAACCTTGAGTTGCAGAATTAGCAGGTAATTTGTCTTTATCCAGAATTCTTATGGAAAACTGCTAAGAAATTTAATGGAAAGAAACCTTAACTTGGGTCATGGTCCTCCCAGTGCAAAAACTCAGAAGTTGTGCAGCTTCAGGTTAATCAGACAAACTTTCTGCACCTCAGTTTCTTTATCTGTAAACTTGGTTTAAGGTTGATTTGCTCAAACATTCTAAGAAATTCCAGTTAAAACCGTAGATGTTTAAGTTCTTGAATGTAGTGATAACCAAGGAGGAAACTGTAGGTTCTAACTGTTACCTTCAACTGGCTTGCAGTGTCTTGGTAGCATCACCCCGCAGGGCTTCCTTTGCTGATAGCCTTCTCCTTCCCACCTCTTTTCCTCATGTCTCCTAGGGATGCCATCTCCGTATTTACCCTGTATGTAGCCTGCCGCCTAGCAGGACCCACAAGGTGGGAGAGTCTCTCTCTACACTCATTCTTATTCAGGGAAAAAGTGTTTCAAACCCTACCTAGAGATGAAGTATGGGTTTTCCTAAGCACCTGGCAGGGTATGTGTTCTTTACACAGTGCAGGTGAAATAAGCAAAACTGGAACTTCCTTCCATTAGAGTGGGTAATTGACTACTGCTCATTTTGTTTTATTTTATCTTATTTTGAGATGGAGTCTCACTCTGTCGCCCAGACTGGAATGCAGTGGCATGATCTCAGCTCACCACAACCTCCGTCTCCTGGGTTCAAGCGGTTCTCCTGCCTCGGCCTCCTGAGTAGCTGGGATTATAGGCACATGCCACCACACCCGGCTAATTTTTGTATTTTTAGTAGAGACAGGGTTTTGCCATGTTGGCCAAGCTGGTCTTGAAATCGTGACCTCAGGTGATCCACCTGCCTTGGCCTCCCAAAGTGCTGGGATTATAGGCGTGAGCCACCGCGCCTGGCCTCATTTTGTTATTTTTGATATTTTTATTCCTACCACCGTTATTGCTCAGTCCTTTGGATTTCATGCTGCAGAATTTATTTTCTAATTGCTAAAACATCTTGAGTACATCTCCAGATCTTAATATCTCGTTTAAAAAGCTGCTGCTCAAATAAAACGGCATTGAGACATGAGTGATCTATGGAAACAAATGTTGTATGGAAGGGTTCATCTCTGCTAAGGAATGGAGGGAGTGATGTAACCTGTGTGGTTTAGGTCAGAGAGAAGTCAATATGTATGTTTGTAATCAAATTATAGTAAGAAAGCTGGATAATCTTTTTACTTGAGGGAATTTTCAGCAGAGGGATAAAAGCCTGTGGGTTCAAAGCTGAGAAATAGAAGGCATCCTGCTGTGGGAAAGTTCAGGCTGTGTTCAAATGTCACATACGTGTTTGCAGAGGAGAAAACACACAGTCACCTGTGGTAACGAGAAATGTCTTGCTGTACGCAGGTTGTTTCTAGAATGCCTGCCATGGTTGGTTTGAAGGAGGCAAGGCTTGTCTTAGTTCTTTCTGTCTCTGCTTTTATGATATTGATACAGATACTGTATGTCTAAAGACTATTTCTGAGTTCTCTAAGACCGAACTACTTTGAGAATGGTCTTTGTCTAGCAAAGTTGCTCATCTTTGTCTAAAAATCAGTCACTCTTCTGGGTTAGAAAGGTCAGGGAGGAGTTTTTCAACTTAAATATAAGCTTCATGAGGGCAGGAACTTTGTCTGTTTTTCTCAGCAGAGCATTCCCAGTGTCTGGTATAGACCCTGGTATATTCTAGGGCTTCAGGAAATACTTACTGCATTGTAATATAGATGCAAAAGAGAACCTCACACTGTTCTAGTATATTATCTTTTGGGTTTTAGATGAAGAGAAGGGGCAAGCCTCATAGATCTTTCTTTAAAAATTTTTTTTGGTTATTTTTCTAATTATAAAAAAATACCTATTTATATAGAAACTTAAGTATAGCAAAGCTTAAAATAATTATCAACTACAGTCTCACCGCTTAGAACCTTTATGAACATTTTTCTATGTACCCGCACTTTTATCTAGGTATATTCATATATATCCACACATTTTTGTTTGCTTGTTTGTTTTTAGAGACAGGGTCTTGCTCTGTTGCGTAGGGTAGAGTGCAGGGGCACAATTGTAGCTCCCTGTAACCTTGAATTCCTGGTCTCAAGGATCCTCCTACCTCATCTTCCCTAGTAGCTAGGACTACAGGTACATACCAGCATGCCTGGACAATTTTTTATTTTTGTAGAGGCAGAGTCTTGCTATGTTGCCCAGGCTGGTCTCGAACTCCTGGCCTCAAGCAATCCACCTGCCTCAGTCTCCCAAAGCACTGGGATTGGAGTTTGAGGCTGGAGTAAGCTATGATGGTGCCACTGCACTCCAGCCTGGGTGATAGAGCAAGACTCTCTTAAAAAAGTTTTTTTAAATAAGAATAATAAAAATAAGAAGTGCTGGGATTGTAAGCATGAGCTACTGCACTGGGCTCCATGTTTTAAATGTATATACTCTCTTTAAACAAGATCATTTTGTTTATACTGTTTCGTAAACTGCTTTTTTACTTAATATACCATGAACTTTCTTCTATATCAATAATTAACTTTTTTACTCAGTTAATATTTTTAAATTTTTGCTTTTAGTATTTTTTACGTTTTACTTTTAATATTTTACTCATTTTTAAAATAATTTCTATTTTAGAAGTTATTAGTTTGAAATAACACAGGAACCCATACAGGTATTTGTGGCTTACTTGATTATTTTTTTCCCTGAGCCTCTCTTACCACCCTCAATGTGTGAATGTCAGGAGGAGTTTTTCTATACTTCAGCAGATTTAGAAGATCTTTAGTGTTAATGTTGCAGTAGTGAATTGTGTTACCTGAATGTAATCTTCATCTCTGCTTCTTTCCCCAGTCAACAGTGGAGGCAGAATAGCCCTGAGTGAAGAGTTTGCACAGGTTTATTCCTTGGCAGATGGGATTCGAATATGGATGGTAAGATTTTCCTTTGCATGTGATTTTGATATATTTTAGGTTTTCTACCATGACATCATGGAATTAAGATGAATTGTTCTCTTCTCAAGAATATAACTTCAGGGTTTTTGTTAAGTTAAAGTTTAGTGACATGAATAGATGTAAAATAATTTACAGCCCTTGAAATCATAGTCAGGACAATGTTGAACATAGAGGAAATGGGATTTAGTTGAGCCTCCCCCGATCCCTGCATGGAACTCCACAGATCTGGAGGAAGAGCATTGCTTTACATACGGTAGCCATGGACAGTTTTAGGTAGAGGAGAGGCCTCTCAGATCTGCATTTTAGAAAAGTGATTCTGCAGCAATATTTGTGAGAACAGTAACCTGGAAGAACAAAGCGTCCATTAGTAGGAGGGCAGACAGAAAATTGTATGTCATTGTATAGTACTGTATCACAGTGTAAATATAATACTGTATTACAATAAAAGTGAAGGAAATAGAGCTACATGTGTCAACTCTCACAAACTTTGATGAACAAAAAAAGCAAGTTGTAGAAGAATGCATCAGTATGATTACACAGACCAAATCCATGTGATATGTACATAAATATGTAGTAAAATTACACAGATACATGGTAGTACCAAACACCAAACTCAGAAGAATTGTTTGTATTTCTTGGGCGTGGAGATGAGTACCTACATAGTATTAGTATTCTCTTTTCTTTATACTTTTTTTTTGAGACGGAGTCTCACTCTGTTGCCCAGGCTGCTGGAGTGCAGTGGCGTGATCTCAGCTCACTGCAGCCTCCGCCTTCCGGGTTCAAGTGATCCTCCTGCTTCAGCCTCCTGGACAGCTGGGATTGCAGGCGCCTGCCACCACACTCAGCTAATTTTTGTATTTTTTTTTAGTAGAGATGGGGTTTTACCATGTTGGCCAGGCTGGTCTCAACCTCAGGTGATCCGCCCACTTCAGCCTCCCAAAGTGCTAGGATTACAGGCATGAACCACCATGCCTGGCCAGCATTCTTCTTTATATATTTACCTGCATCCTACATATTATATAGTAATGGGGGTGGGAGAATCTGTAAATAACTGGGTAGAGGATGGATAACGAAATTGAAAGCAGAAGGCTACTTGCAGGAGTTATAGGAGGATGGCTTCTGCAGTGTAGGGGAGGAAATGATCAACAGGACTTTGTGACTGCTGTGAGTGGGGAATAGGAAGAAGGAATTTAGGACAGTTCTTAGGTTCCTGGCTGGGGTCACTTGGTGGGTGGTAGAAACATTGACCAGGATAAGAAAAATGCTCTTGGGCCAGGCACGATGGCTCATGCCTATAATCCCAGCACTTTGGGAGGCCAAGGCGGGCAGATCATGAGGTCAAGAGATGAAGACCATCCTGGCCAACATGGTGAAACCCCGTCTCTACTAAAAATACAAAAATTAGCTGGGCATGGTGTCGCTCACCTGTAGTGCCAGCTACTTGGGAGGCAGAGGCAGGAGAATTGCTTGAACCCGGGAGGCAGAGGTTGCAGTGAGCAGAGATCACGCCACTGCACTCCAGCCTGGTGCCTGGCGACGGAACAAGACTTTGTCTCAAGAAAAAAAAAGAAAAAGAAAAAAAAATGCTCTTGGATATGGAAATGGGAAGGTAAGTTCAGTTTTGGACTGGTTGAATAAGAAGACATCTAGGTTGTTATCTGAGATATCTGTGCAAAAGATCATGGTTTTTGCCATTAGAAGTAATTAAAATTTAATTACATTAAAATTACTTTTAATAGCAGAAACCGTTTTGCAAAAATTACTTTTGCACTAACCTGATAGTTGGAGAATTTAGTAAATGGAACAATCTAAAGGGCTGATTCTTCACTGAAATGTCAAGGCAGAGATAGGGATGACTTCCAGTCATTTGTAATAGTTTGTTCGTTTTTAATATGAATGTATCCAGGAACAGACAGCCTTGGACAGAATCCACAGGGACTAACTAGAACATAGTTGGTACTCAGTGTAGACTCAGACCAAGATGAACAGATGTTGCAAAAGAAACTAGAAGGCATTATCAGAATGCTAGGAGGAGAATCAGAAGAGGATGTCGACAGACAAACCAAGACAGTAGCATTTAAAGAAAAATGGTGTCTGATAAAGTCATCTACCACAGACAGTTCAAGTCAAAAGCGTTTGACAGTTGACAGGGTGCATTGTAGATGATGCTTCTGGTTTAGCATAGGGCAGACTGCCTGCAGTTGGACGAGAGGCCACCCTTCTCTGCAAGACGCTAGCCTCATACATCACATGTGGCCCCCTACCTGGCTGTCAGTGTTGTGGCCCATGCTATGACCATTGCCTGGGCTGGTACTAAAAGCATCATTCTCTGGCTGTAAGTCTCAGAATCACATAGAGATGTTGCTTCATTCAGAGTAGAATAGGGATGAAATTTTGGTTAAAACTCTGCAGCAGACTGGGTTTATGACTCTAGCAAGACTGGTCATTTCTCTAGATCTCAGCTGCTTCTTTATCAGTACCAGATGGGCTTTAGAAAAAGCCCCCTCCAGCACCAGTGTTCTAGAAATCTTTAAGTAATAAGGTCGTGGGAATTACAGACCCTCCTAAATAACACATAGTTGAAGAGAAAGTAGTTTTGTTAATACACCTTCAGACTGCTTCAAAGCCTGGATGACTTCCAGGACAAACAAGAACAGCTCAGGCCGCATCCTCAACTGCAGCGGCTGTAAAGTACCCTGTGATCTCAGTGCAGTGTGCTTTTGAATTAGTTTGCTGTGGCCGCCCTTGCTTCCCCGCCTGAACAGCATAATTATGTGGCTCAAATTCTCCCCCAGTTAGAGATGAAGCAGAAGTCCCTGATGAGCCTGGGGAGCGAGGCAGAAGAAAAACGTAGTTCAGAAGCGACTGAGCTGAACCCTGAGAGCCTGGGTGAGTGTGCTAACACCAGCTGTTGTCCCTGAGCCTCTGTTTTTGTTGTAGAGCCTGGAAAACCAGTGACTCACCTTCTAGACTATCTTAATTGAGGCTGTGTTGACCTAGGGAAAGTAAATCAGGTGCTAAATGTAGTATCCAAGGATGTATCATAAACAGAGAAAATGACAGAGAGGAGTAATTTTTTATTGACCTTCTCCACATGGAGCGTCTTTCTAATCACTTCTCTTAGGAGACATTGGGGGCTTTTTAAGCTACATCTTTTCTGTTTTTTGAGATGGGGTCTCGTTCTGTCACCCAGGCTGGAGTGCAGTGGTGCAGCCGTAGCTCACTGCAATCTCCCATTCCTGGGCTCAAGTGATCTTCCCACCGTAGCCTGCTGGGTAGCTGGGACTGCAGGCAGGTGCCACCATACCTGCTTAATTTTTTTTTTCTTCTTTGTATCCCTCTTGCCTAAGCAATTAAAAAAATTTTTTTTTAGAGATGGGGGTCTCACTGTGTTTCCCAGGCTGATCTCAAATTCCTGGTCTCAAGTGATCCTCCCACCTCAGCCTCCCAAAGCACTGGGATTATCATGAGCCACTGTACTTAGCCTTGTTATGATTTTAAAGTGTGCTTACACTGAATATTCAGTGAAATTTAAGAATTACTATTATTTTTTAAATATGATGGTTGTATTTTTTTTAAACTCATATATTTTTAAGAGAAATATACTAAAATTTTTACAGATGAAGTAGTGTGGTGCTGGAATGTACATGAAAATAATCTAGGGAGTGGGGAGTTGTTGAGGGTGAAACAAGATTGGCCCTGGGCTAATAATTACTGAAGCTGAGTGACGGTACATGGAGAGGTCCTTATGGTATTTTCTCTATATGCATGTTTGAAAACATATACAATAAAACTCTCTTTAAAAGTGTGCTGATGGTCCTAGTGAGATTTTGATTTCTATAATGAGATAAAATTTGATTCTGTTCTTCTCTTCTGTCAGTAGGTATGTTTATCACTATATCAGTTTTTTTTTTTTTTTGGAGACAGTGTCTTACTCTGTCACCCAAACTAGTAATGATCTCAGCTCACTGCAGCTTCAACTTGTCGGACTCAAGCAATCCTTCAGCCTCAGCCTACCAAGTAGTTGGGACTATAGGTGTGTGCCACCATGCCCTGCTAACATGCTGTATTTTTTATAGAGATGGGGTTTCACCATGTTACCCAAACTCATCTCAAACTCCAGAGCTCAAGCGATCCTCCCACCTTGGCCCTGGCCTCCCAAAGTGCTAGGAGTACAGGTGTCAGCCACTGCACCAGGCCTATATCATTTTATTCATGAAGCTGTCTCTTGCCGTAAATCATGACATTTAAATAGATCATTTTCTCTCCAGAAGTAGGCAATACATTTAAACTTTTTTTTTTTCAATTATGATTCTTGTTTGCATTTAGCAAAAGAGTGTATTGAGAAGAGTCTTCTGTTACTAAAGTTTCTGCCCACGGGCATAAGTTTACAAGAAAGCTGCGAAAAGTTGGTGACTGCCGATGAAACCAATCATCTCCAGCCACTCGACAAGCGCCAGAGGACAAGCTCTGTGGTAGAAGAGCATTTCCAAGCCTCGGTATCTCCCACCGAAGCAGCACCCCCTGCCACAGGAGACCGGAGTCCTGGCCTGGACACCCAGCCAAGGCTGCTGCCCAGCAGTGGCCTTCCTGCCACAGACGTGTCACCTGCCGCAGCTGAAGAGCCCTCGTCACCTTCCACACCCACCCGGCGGCCTCCCTTCACCCGAGGGCGACTCCGGCTGCTCTCCTTTCGATCCATGGAGGAGGCCAGACTGGTGCCCACAGTGAAAGAGAAATACCCTGTGCTGAAGGATGTCATGGACTTCATTAAGGACCAGTCACTCTCGCATGGGAGGTAAGCCAGCCATTACCTTCCTGGCACTTTCTCTTTTTTAGCTGTAGCTATCCAGTCTAGTCAGAGGCTTGAAGTTCATGTTAAAAATGAGCAAATAATATTTAGGATAGATCAAGACTTGTTTTAGAATATTCAGGAAAATTTTTGATGATTTTTTTTTCTTTAAAGAAGTAATTTTTGGGTGGGCATGGCGGCTCATGCCTATAATCTCAGTAGTTTGGGAGGATCACTTAGGGTCAGGAGTTCAAGACCAACTTGGGCAGCATAGTGAGGCCCCATCTACAAAAAATGTTTTAAAAAAATAGCTCATAGCTACCATTAAATAGAAAAAAAAATTTTTTTTTTTAAGAGAAAAAAAAAATCAGCTGAGGCTGGGCGCGGTGGCTCACGCCAGTAATCTCAGCACTTTGGGAGGCTGAGGTGGGCGGATCACCTCAGGTCAGGAGTTTGAGACCAGTCTGGCCAACATGATGAAGCCCTTTCTCTAATAAAATAACAAAAATTAGCCAGGTGTTGGGGTGGGTGCCTATAATCCCAGCTACTTGGGAGGCTGAGGCGGGAGAATCTCTCAAACTTGGAAGGCAGAGGTTGCAGTGAGCCAAGATCACACTACTGTACTCCAGCCTGGGCAACAGAGCAAGACTCTATTTAAAAAAAAAAGAAAAAATTAGCTGAGTGTGGTGGCACATAACCTATAGTCCCAGCTACCTGGGAGGCTCAAGCGGGAGGATCACTTGAGCCAGGTAGGTTGAGGCTACAGTGAGCCAAGATTACATCCACTTCACTCCAGCCCGAATGATAGCAAGACTCTGTCTCAAAAAAAAAAGGTACTTTTTCATGTAAGATTTATATATTGTACTGTTTACAAAATATATCTCAAGAATATACCATTAGAATTTTAAAAGGAAGCATTTTTTGGGTAGCTGCCACTTACAAATTTGTTTGATTTGAACCCAGGGAGAAATTTAGGATTTGGTATTTTCTAGAGACATGGTCTCCCTATGTTACCCAGGCTGGTCTCGAACTCCTGGGCTCAAGGGATCTTTCTGCATCAGCTAGGATTATAGGTGTGAGCCACCACACTCAGCCAGGATTTGAAATTTTCCAACAAAATTATTTGTTCATAGGCCTTCATCTCTGGAAGTATTGCATGTTTAAGTTAGTGAGGAATTTTCTGTCCTAAGAATTAAAGCTTTCTCTCTATGGAAAGTGAAAATATCACCAATCTTTTTTAATTAATTAACTTCAATAATGGGTTGTTGGACTTCTGGACAGTAGGACTGATTGTAGTGTTGCTGAGTGAAGACTTAAAATAGTCAAGAGGTTTGGGTGCTCTTCCCACGTGATGCTTCTAATACCTCACAATAGGATTTCCTCCTGGATATACGGCATCAGGGCTTTGCGGGGGGATATTTTCTTTCTGCCCCAGCTCGAGATTCTGGGTATTCCTTACTTGCATTGTGTCTCCAGCATTGTGAAGGTTCTGGCCCTGAGAAAAGCCCAGGCTCAGGGCATCCTGGAGGTCCTGAAGATAACTCGGTACTGTGCAGAATCCCTCGGGCAGCCTCACTGCTTTCAGCCACCTTTTATACTTTTCCTGTTGGAACTTCTGACCTGCCAGAAAGATTTCACCAAGTAAGTACAAATGACAGGTCCACGTGGAAAACAACGAAGAGCATTGTAAATAAATCCTGATGGCCTTCTCTCGTTCATAACTGCCATTCCTGTGTGGGATACAAATGTACATTTTTGGTTAATTCATTTTTTTATTCCAAGGAAAGATGAGTTATGTCCTTTTAGTGTGTAGCTGCCAGGAACATGTTTATTGCTCCTGGTTAGTTGATCAGCTCGACTTTATTAGATGGTGAGAATTGTATTCCTCATATACTTATATGCATCATTTGGCTCCTGGAAACTGGGAGCTAAATCTAAGGCTTACAGAAATGATATTAATCTGAATACCTCATAAGGTAGTTCTTTAGATTAACTCAGTAAATGCCTTTTGAGTGTCTCGTGAGCTAGGAAGTCTTCTGAGTGTTATTTATGCAGCAGTAGACAAGGCAGATTTTGTATAATATTGAGGAGAGAGAGAGACAATAAAAAATGAATAAATGAAAAAATACCAGATAGTGATATTGTTATGTGGTGATTAATAAAGTGACCTAGTTTGGATGGTCAGGGAAGGCAGGCTGAGGAAGTGAAAGCTGGGAGAAAAATGACCACTTAAGATCAGACGGAAGAGCCTTAAAGGCAGAAGGAAGAGGGCAAAAGCTCTAGAGTGGGGAGTCAGCCGAGAAGCGGAAAGAGAACGAGTGTGACCGAGTGACGGGGAAGATGGGGCGGGATAAGGCCAGAAAGGCAGGAGAGGATGAGCGTGACCGAGTGACGGGGAAGATGGGGTGGGATAAGGCCAGAAAGGCAGGGCCCTGATCACCATGAAGTATTTTGATTTTATGTTGAGTTGTAGTTGGGAAACTGCTGGAGATTTTTGAGCCCAGGAGGATCACACTTTGTTTTATATTTATAAAAGATGCCCCTGGCTACTGTGTGAAAAAGGGTGGAAATAGAAAAGCAGTTAGGAGATTGTGGCAGTCGTCCAGGCAAGAGACGATGGTGGTTTGACCCAGAGGGAAGTACTGGAGATGGAGGGAAAAGGATGAGATTCAGAATATATTTTAGAGATAGAATTCTCAGGACTTACGGGTAGATACAATGGAGAGGGTAAATGAAAGAAAGGAATCATGGGAAACTCCTAGGATTTGTGAGTGAGGAGCTGGTGGATAGTGATGCATTTTACTGAGGGAAAGAATATGGAAGAAACAGATTGGGGTGAAAATCAAAAGTGTTGTTTTGGCCATGTTAAGCTGGAAATGCCTTTTTTTGTAAAGATATCATAAAGATATAAAGTTATGGAAAGAAGTCAGGACTAGGGATAGAATTTGGATGCGGTTGGCATGTAGATGGCATTTACGGCTATAAGACCTGCTAGGAAGAGTGCAGAGGTAGACAAGAAGGGGCCCAGGACTGAGCCTTAGAGGAATTTTTTTACTTAGAAGTCAAGCAGAGGAAGGAGAGTTAGTTAGGGTGATCAAGAAGCAGTGGCCAGTGAGGTAGATCAAAAACAAGGGGATGCTGGTGTCCCAGAAGCCAAGAGAAGAATGGATCTCAAAAGATAAGAATGTCAGGTGAGTGTCCACCCTGGAAAAAAAAAAGAATGGTCAGTTGTGTCAAATACTGATGTGAGAGTGAACGAGATAAAACCACACTGTATTTGGCAACAGCCTTACTGGAGCCATGGGACCAAAAGGCCAGTGAGACTGAGGATGATAAAATGGAGAGAGAGACTACAGACATTTAGTTTAAGAAACTTGGCCTCAAAGGGAGCAGAGAAATGGGGAAGTTTTTGGAGGGGGATGCAGGATCAACTGAGGGTTTTAAAGAGATGTAAGAGTACTTCTGTATGGTGGTGGGAATGAATCAGTGACAAGGAAAGTTTGATGCAGGAAGAGAGGGGATAACTTGCAGTAGCAGTTGTATAAGTAGAGAGATTGACCTTTGAACCAGGGAGGCACTTGGTTTAGTAGCCGGGAAGCAGGACACACAGTGTCCACAAGCTGGCTGGTAGATATTTGGTGGTGCAAAGATAAGGGAATTCCTATGTGACTGTTACTTTTTTTTTTCCTTTCTCAAGATACCTAAGTTTCTCTTTTAAAAAATAAAATGTATGGATAGTCATCAGAGAGAACTGAAAAATGAGAAGGTAGTAGTGGTGGCATAAGGAGAAGCAGGACGGGGTTTTTCTGGGGTGGGGATTGGGGAGTGTGTGTGTGTGTTTGAGACAGTCTCACTGCATCACCCAGGCTGGAGTACAATGGCGCCATCTCAGCTCGCTGCAGCCTTCGCCTCCCAGGTTCAAGTAACCATCCGACTTGGCCTCCTGAGTGACTGAGATGATAAGTGTGTGCCACTACACCCAGCTGATTTTTCTATTTTTGCTAGACACCAGATTTCCCCATGCTGGCCAGCATGGTGAAAAACTGGTGTCAAACTCCTGACCTCAATTGATTTGCCCACCTCAGCTTCCCGAAGTGATGGGGTTACAGGCCTACAGGAAGGTTTTAGATAGGAATGAAAATTGAGAAAGGCAGTCCACTGAATTACCTGACAATTTTGAGTGCTTATTTGATGATTATGGTTGTCAATTTGAAGTGATAGTAGTCGACTTGGTTGTGTGGTGTTTCCTCCATGACATTCAGTTGTTTTGATAGAGGTATAAGATCGCTCAGGCAAGTACATGGAGGAAGGAAGGAACACAGGAGCTGGTGTTTGCTGAGGTGTGATTATGGGCCGTGGAGTCTAAGCTGAGAAGGGAGCAAAGAGAAAGCATGGTAGGAGCAGTAGATTGTGAACACGAGGCAGTGTCCGGGGCTAAGGCCCGCTGACATTGAAGAAAGGGATGCTGTGGGAGTCCTGCGGGGGTGAGCAGGAGAGCTGGGGTCAGAGCAGGATGCGCTGGCGTCAGGATTTCAGAGATGATGTCATCACATGATAACAAGATCCAGGAAATGACCATCAAGCTGGGATGGCTACGGGCACTGAAAAGAAGATAATCAGAGATGAAGATGGCAGAGAATTGAGGGAAAAGGATGGAGACATCATTCTCATGGATGTTGAAGTCACCAGGGTGGCCAGGATCAAGGTAGAAAAGACAACGAGCTTGGTGTCCAAGTCACCAGTGAAGGGAGGCAGAGGGTGAGCGTGATTGTGTGTAGAGGATCGAATGAGGTGATTTGTGAAAAATACTTAACACAGTATCTGGCACCCGAGTAGTGGTGGGAGGAGTGGTTTTCTGCATTCACAAAGAAGATGATAATCTAATCTCCACACTTCTGAGTAACTCTCTTGGCCCAATCAGACGGATTTCCTTGCCGCTTTGTGTGTGACTTTCTGTAGGTATTATATTTGTATTAAGCCCCTGTGCCACTTGGTTCAGCCCGCCGCTGGCTGTTCTTCACGTAAGAAATCGCGATTGTTAAGTAGAAGGTGTTCTGGCGATTAAGTAAATCAGTGATCTCTTCTGTTTCTAGTTATTTTGGACACTTGGAAGGCTGTGGTGCCGAGCTACACAAAGAAATTCGAGACACTTACTATCAACTGGTTCTGTTTTTGGTCAAAGCAGTTAAAGGATTTAGTAGCATAAATGACAGGTACTGGATAACTTTATCATTTCTAGCGAAAAAATGTATTTTTTTCTGATTACAAAATAAATATATATTCACTGTGAAAAATACCAAAAAGCACAGAGAATAAAATAAAAACAACCTCTAATGTTCCCACCTAGAGAGCTAATCACTAATGTTAACTTAATTCGTATATTTCCTCCCAGTCCTTTTTCTGTCTGGTGTGTATAATTTCTGTTTAAGGGGATGAGTCTGGGTTTTTCTAAGAAATTCTGACCTATTATTTTCTGTTGTGGTATATTAGGGGTTTTTTTGTTTGTTTTGAGACAAGGTCTCCTGCTGTCACCCAGGCTAGAGTGCAGTGACTCGGTCGTGGCCCACCGAAGCCTGGACCTCCCAGGCTCAATCGATCCACCCACCTCAGCCTCCTGAGTAGCTGGGACTAGAGGGGCATGCCACCTTGCCCTGCTAATTTTCCTTACGTTTTGGAGAAACAGGATTTTGCCATGTTGCTCAGGCTGACCTTGAGTTCCTGGGCTCAAGCAATCTTCTTTCCTTGGCCTCCCAAAGTGCTGGAATTACAGGCATGAGCCACCTCGCCCAACCAGCATATTATGTATTATGTGCAGTTTTAAAACTGGAGTATAAAGCCATTTCCCAGTCATCTTAGTAAGTGGTTTAGACATAAGCCTCAAATCAAATGATTCTTCTGTTAATCTAAACTGCATAACCTTGGCTAACTTGGAGCTGGCCCTGATCCTGGAGTTTTTCTGGAGGTGATTTCTACTCCTCAGTTCTTTACCATAAGAGACTCCAGTGGTGGTCCTGGCAGGGCAGAAACCTTACTTTACACCTTTCAGAGTTTTAAGCTTTGAAGAATGTTTGTGTAGAGTATGAGAAATTTGACAGGAACCTAAACCAGCAATGTGAATTTCCCTTCTGCTTTCAATTACAAACCCCGTCACCTACTTGAATGCTTCTGTTGCCTCTGTTGGTGACGGGCAGCGCTGATAACTGTCACTTTCATGGCCCCTTTAGGTCCTTGCTGCCTGCCTTATCCTGTGTTCAAACAGCCCTGCTTCATCTTTTGGATATGGGCTGGGATCCCAGTGATCTCGCCTTCTTCGTTGATATTCAGTTACCAGATCTCCTCATGAAAATGTCACAGGAAAATATAAGTATCCATGACAGTGTGATCAGGTAAGAGCACACTTCTGCACTCTGCAGTTCCTAATGTGGATTATGAAATGCAAGCATCATAGTGGGGACGCTGAGAGCACTGTCTCCGGAGCCAGACTGTCTGTCAGATCCTGGCTTTGCCACAGCCTAGCGGAGTGGCCTTGTGCAAGTCCTATAATCCCTCTGTGCCTCAGTTTCCTCATCTTTAGAACTGGAGATAACAACAGTGTGGACTTCTAGGCTGTTGTGAAGAATACCTGAGTTATATATTTCAGCGTTTAGAACAGCATTGCCATGCGGTAGAGCTATGTGCATTGGTGGTCTCGTGAGCTCTGAGGCCGAAAATCCCCTGCGTTATAGAGATCTTAGTATAGCTTGTTGAATTGGGAAGTCCTTCTCCATAATTTTTGTTACATGTGTGTATGATGTTAGCCACTGTAACTCTTGCACATTATAAGGACCTATGTTAGAAAAAAAATAGTGTACTGAAGGTTTTTTCTCTCCAGCTTGACCAGTATCAATCCACTCTACTCAAGTCCACTTCCCAATTCACAGCTGTTCATGTGTAGAGAAGAAAGAAGAGGAGAAGGGGAGAAGGAATGTGACAGAGGAGAGAACTGGAAGTAAATGAATGAGTCAACACCGGGACACTCTCACTCTCTCAGGAGAGTGTTCCAAGGGAAAAGGAACAGAATTAGAGCTGTCTCTATTTCACAAACCTCCGCCGTTGCCTTGCTGTTAGAGCTCCCTTGGCAGAGATGGGGGACACAGCTCTGGGGGGCATCAGCATGTGGTTCTTGGCTGTGGGCCTGCTCACTGTCCACAGACCGCTTCATCTGCCCTGGGTGCTGCAGTCCTCAGGGATGGAAGCATGCCCTTCACAGCAAGCCCTCCTAGCACCCAGCCCAAAGCTTAAGTATGAGGAGCCATAAAACCATTTTATTGGAATGTATGAATGAATGAACCTGTATTTATTGCTTGGTAAATACTTTGCATTTGATATCAAGCGAATCATTTTCTGTTTAAAGTTCTAGTTGCTAAAACAAGCTGTGAACTGAAATTATGGAAATTTATAATTTTGTGTCTGAAAGGAGCTTATAAGATTATCTACCTGAAACTCTTTATTTGAAATGAGGAAACTGTCCATGGTCATACTACCCTGAATGTGCCCGATCTTGTCTGAAATGGGGAAACTGAGGACCAGGGCTGAGTCACATGACAAGGCCTTACAGCAGCTGATGATAGAGCTAAAGGCACAGTGTCTCCTGATTCCCTCCTCATACTGATTCCAGCAGGGTATGCTGAGCATGTCCGAATCAGACTTTTTTAAAAAAAATCTATCTTTATTTGGCCCTAGTGCCTGGCACATAGTGGGTTCACCATAAATGATTATCCAGTGGAATTATGCCATGTGACACTTTCAAACTCTTAATTTCTTCTCCCCGGTAGTCTACTCTGGAAAGGGTTTCTTTCTTGGCTTATATCCACCAAGTACTTGACAAATCCTGGGGCTTTGAAAAGCAGTTGACCCTTCCTTCTCAGAAGCTGAAAAATACCCAATAAAATAGACACATAGGACTCAGAGTCTGCTAACCAGCATTTTCCTTGGTGATTGGGAGAGGCATACTTTTCTCTCTTTATGTCCTTCTTTCAGCCAATGGAGTGAAGAAGATGAGCTTGCTGATGCCAAGCAGAATTCAGAATGGATGGATGAGTGTCAGGATGGCATGTTTGAGGCCTGGTATGAGAAAATAGCCCAGGAAGATCCAGAGAAGCAGAGGAAGGTAAGACCTCTCAACTTGAGTACTCCCAAGTGACTTGCTAGGAGTTTGGAGAGGAGAGTTTGCCTGGGGGGGTTGCAGGTGGTATTCAGTACCCTAGCAAAGGGGTCCCCAACCGCTGAATGCCGCCGGGCCGCACAGCAGGCTGTGAGCAGTGGGTAAGCGAGGGAAGCTGAGCTCGGCCTCCTGTCAGATCAGCTGCGGCATTAGATTTTCGTGGGAGCACGAACCCGCAATAAACTGCGCATGGGAGGACCTAGGTTGTGCGCTCCTGAGAACATCATGCCTGATGATCTGAGGTGGAGCATTTTCATCCTGAAACCATCCCCCACCCGGTCCTGTGCATAAACTGTCTTCCACAAAACTGGTCCCTGGTGCTAAAAAGGGGGACTGCTGCCATAGCGCCTGGTCTTTAACCTTGAACCTGAGGGGCTGTCAACCCTGATTTGAGCACACTCGGAGTGGCTCCCTGTCACAGAACTAGGCTCATTGGAACTGATGTAAAATATGGGGTGCCAGTGTACTAATTTACAGTGAGAAGTAGATTTGCGGAGGGCCCTGAACTCTCGTGTCCTTGGAGTGGCACGCTTCTGCAGACATGCAGCGTGAGAAGCCACGTTTCCATCAGAAGGCTGCCTGGGGAGCATGCGAGCAGCTGTGTGTATATATCAGCACTACATGATTGAAATGTGCAAAGGCACAGGCTCACAAAGCCCACCGTGTCCATCTCCACGTCAGCTGTACATCCGTTGCTGCCACATGTGCCGAGCATCTGCTGCCTCAGATTCATTCATTTTCTAAGTATTGAGTGCCTACTATGTGCCAACCACTTTATTCACATAGCACCTCTGTGGTGCTTGGATGGAGCTTGCCACGTGGGCCTTTGTGACTTTTTCTCTCTCATATGTCAATACCGTTTGGGAGCCATTCTGTAGTTTTAAGGTGACTTGGCATATTTGCTCTGGTCTACTATTGTGTGGTGACTTAGTGATTTAGATCCCTCATTTCCAGGTCCTAAAGATAAACGATCCTTTAGTCTCCAGGTACTTTGCAGTAAAGCAATTTGTTTGCTCATGAAGCAGTGCCCAGGCTATCCCTGCAGAAAGTCTGCTTTAAGTGCCAGGGACAATACTCCTTCTGCAGCGTTTCCTGTATCTGTGAACACTGCCATTGCCCAGCCAAGGGCCCAAGCCAGGAACTTGCCTGTTGTTCTTGGCCCTTCCCTTTTCCGGTTCCCCGTAGCCAGGCAGTCACCAAGGTTTCTCACTTCTGCCTCAGCACCTCTCAAATCCCCACACGTTTCACCATACTACACCTTACTGCTCAGTCCCAGCCCTTACGACGTGCTGTGGGGTTCCTTTAATGCCTTGGTCGTGGTAGGTCTCCCCGAATCCAGCTTGCCCCCTTTGATCCATTCTTTCCTCGGCTTCCAGAAGTACTGTTAGAGCACTCTAGTCTGATCACATTACTATTTAAAAACAATCTGTAAATCCTGAGACTAATGGTCAGGGCCCTTTGGGGTTTAACCTTTCTCACTTCATCTGACTATTCCCCTGTGTACTGTATTCTGCACACTGTACTGTATTCATGCCAATTTCATAAGCCCCTCTCTAGTCCCCTATTTGCTGTCTGTCAAATTTACTATTCCTGTCTGACATGCCCACCTCCCTTACCCCCACCCAGCTACTACCTGTTTGTCCCTCGGGTCTCAGCTGAGGAACTTTCTCCTTTGGAAAACCTTCCTTGACCTTCCGAATACCCATTGGTAGCCATAGTCCTCTGTTCTCTGAGCCTCCTGAATTTGCCTATGAAAGCACTTGTCACACTAAATGGTCATCATCTCCTTGAGGGAATTTCCAACTAGATGCTGAAGAGCTTGTTAATCTTCCAATCCCAGCACCTAGTACAGTGCCTGGAACATCTTAAGTACCTATTGCATGGAGGAACTGATGAGTGAATTGTGGCCACCTTAGAAAATCTGTCAGCTAATTGTATTTGTTTTGCCTTACAGATGCACATGTTTATTGCTCGCTACTGTGACCTGTTAAACGTGGACATCTCTTGTGATGGGTGTGATGAGATTGCCCCCTGGCATCGCTACCGGTGTCTGCAGTGCAGCGACATGGATCTTTGTAAAACTTGTTTCCTAGGTAAATTTCGTGAACTGAGTTTGCCATATCCAAAGGTAGTCATCATTTCTCATTTCTATGATCTCGTCATTTTAAAAACTGTCATTGTACTAAATAAAAGTACTGCCCAGTGGTACTCTCTGACTTCTTGGCAAACATGAGCCTTATCTCCTCAAGTAAATGAAAATCTCTACAGCTCTAATATCTGTCATCCTTGCTTCTTCTATCATGCTGGGTGTAGCCACTTAACAAACACTTGGGACCAATGTGTGTATGTTCAGCGGAGTTTTCAGGAAATGGTGTTTGCTTCTGCATCATGCAGTGTTTACATGTAGCAAAATACACACACACACACACACACACACACACACACACACACACACACAGATACACACACACAAGCAGGCTTCAACAGTCCTCTCATGCACTTGATCTGTAGGTGCTGAGGTTAAACAGATCCACAGTAGTGCACACCTGAGCGCCCTTTCTGTGCATGGCCCAGCGTAAAATACACAGCACTTGCCCTGAATTTACATTTAGCGGGAAGACTGGACATATCCACAGAATGTCTATTCCAGTACAAGAATGTGTGTGCTGCGTTATAAATGAGGGTACAGATTATTTCTGGAAAAGTTTAGAAGCAGCAGCAGCATTGCTGCAGGGAAGCTTGAAGGAGGTGGAATGAGAATTGTTCTTTGAGGGAAGTTGGAACTGGATGATGTGTAGGAAACGTTGGGGACAGTGTCACCATCAAGGGCACAGCAAGCCCTGGGACAGAGGAGTGTCTGTAGTGAGTTTAGATGGACATGCAGAAATGTTTGCCCAACTAAGTGATGGATTAAGACAAGTGGGGACCTCAATCGTGGGACCCCAAGATAGTGGGCTAAGGAGTTTGAATAGTTTAGAGACAGTGGGGAAGGTTTTTGAAGTAGGTATTATTAATAACATGATGAGCTATGCTAAGAGTCTCCTTTAGAAAATAAGTCACAGTATTCCCAAGGGCATGGGAGCCTGGACTGGGTTTGTGGCAGTGGGAATGAACAGAAATGGGCCGGGCATGAGGAGCATTCTGCAGGGTCCATGGCGGAGCTTGGAGACCCAAGGGCCTTAGAGTGCGAAGGAGACCAGTGCAGCCCATCTGTTTCATGACTGTGACTCTCTTCCTCAGTGGGTCTGGGTCTGGGTTTTTTTTCCATTGTTCTTTTTTTTTTGAGACAGGGTCTCACTCTGTCACTCTGGCTAGAGCACTGTGGCGCCATCTCGGCTTACTGCAACTTCCATCTCCCAGGTTCAACTGATTTTCCTGCTTCAGTGTCCCAAGTAGCTGGGACCATAGGTGCCTACCACTACGCCTGGCTCATTTTTGTATTTTTAGTAGAGACAGGGTTTCACCATGTTGCCCAGGATTGTCTCGAACTCTTGGACTCAAGCGATCCACCTCCCTTGGCCTCCCAAAGTGCTGGGATTATAGGCATGAGCCACCTTGCCTGGCTTTTTTTTTTTTTTTGAAATCTGTTCATCTGTGATTCTGGAGTGAAAAAGGAAGAGCAGATACCCTGATCACTCCTCAGTGCTTGTTACTAGGAATACGTAACAGATGCTTACTCTTTGTTAGAGGAGGGCTCATGGGAGACAGCTCACCAGTTGACATGTGGACTGTTTCCACCAAACCACAGGCCTGATAATGTGCTTGATCTCACTGTACCATTGCTGAGAAATGGTGTGCCGAGAGCCTCACTCTTCTGCCTCGAGCCACCCAGGCAGAGCATCCTGTTTCCAGAGAATGCCTGAGGGCTGTGTCCCTGAGCAGCCACTTGGGAATGGCCCTGGTGCTGGGACTGGTTTGGGTTTGGAAACTAGCCGTCTAGGAGCCCTCTGCCTCATCTGCCTCTCACTGCTGTGTTTTTCCCCAGGTGGGGTGAAGCCTGAGGGCCACGGAGACGACCATGAAATGGTCAACATGGAGTTCACCTGTGACCACTGCCAGGGTTTGATCATAGGCCGAAGGATGAATTGCAATGTTTGTGATGACTTTGATCTTTGCTACGGATGCTACGCAGCAAAGAAATATTCCTATGGGTATGTCTCAGATAACCATAGCCATGAAGCCTTTTCTTTACATGTTCCTTCACTTCAAGAGGGACTTCTTTCTTTTTTTAAAAAAAAGTTTAAAAGTTGAGATTGCACCACTGCACTCCAGCCTGGGTGACAGAGCAAGACTCCATCTCAAAATAAATAAATAAAACAAATTCCAGGCTTTAAATTATTTCCTTCCTACATACTTCATACCTACCTTTAAAATTTACGGGGTTTTTTTTTCACATTACCAAAATGCTATTACCACACCTTGCAAAATCACCATAAGCAATTCTTCCTTAGCGCAATTTCCACAGACAAGTCTCTGGGGATTGTGAAACCCTGCAAGCTTTGCCTAGTGTTGTGTTTCTTCATTTTTCTGGAGAGAGGGCCCATACCTTTCTTTAAATTTTCAGTAACCACAGCCTTAGGGGTGACTAATGCCCAGTTGTGACCACATGCTCCCCTGAGGCCCGGTGCTCCTGTTTGGAGCCTCATAAGCTTTTGGAGGCTTGTAAGCTTTAACTGTGTCTTGCCGTTGCAGCCATTTGCCTACCCACAGCATCACAGCCCACCCAATGGTAACCATTCGGATCAGTGACCGTCAGAGGCTCATCCAGCCGTATGTCCATAACTACTCCTGGCTGCTCTTCGCCGCCCTGGCCCTCTATAGCGCCCACCTGGCCACTGCAGAGGATGTGGATGGGGAGAAGCTGGACCCCCGGACCCGCAGCAGTGCCACCACCCTGCGGAGCCAGTGCATGCAGCTCGTTGGGGACTGTCTGATGAAGGCTCACCAGGGAAAAGGTGACTTCCCCATGCACAGAAACCAAAACCAACCCTTTGCTGCTGGTGAAGAAAAGCCTCGGCGCGTGTAAGACTAAGCTCAGCTTACAGGCGACAAAACCCAGTTTACCACAAAAGGGGCTTACCGTGGTGTGGAACTTAATTTTAAGTTACCAGATGCATTTTAGAGATATGTTGGCGTTAAATTAATATTTAGTTTCTCCGAAACTAATATTAATACTTCAAACTAATTTTAAATAATAACTAAAACTCTATCTGTGGATGCAATCTAGTATTTGAATCTACCAAACTTTTCTGAAAGAATTCAGACTTTTTAACCTGCAGTGTAAATCTGCTTCCACACAACTGTATTCTAGATGAGAGCTGTTCATGAGTAAAATAGTTTAGCAATATATCTACATGAATCTGACTTCACTGTGGAGCAGGAGGAAGAAAACAGCTTGAAAGTTAAACCTTGGAGACATCTAAACTCCCTCAGATCATGGAATCCCCGTTCTAGTCAACATTAGGGAATCAGACCTATATTAGATAGAAGATGAGTAACACCAGCCTCAGAGCAATTCTCTTACCCATCTGCCAGTGAGAATTTCGCAGTCTGCTTGTGTGGGGTGACTATAAATGTATAATGTTGATTATTTTCTAAAGAGGCAATCTGGTTATATGTTTTATCTTCAGTTAATAAAGTGCAGGTATCCGTTGCTATTCAGCCTCTCACCATCTGAGATGAAGAGCTGAATAGATTTAAATAGCGAGGGATGTTCATGTTGAGTACTGTAGGATTTCGTTTGTGCAGAACTCATTTATCTATTTCTGTATAATGGCAAAGCAATTTATGGCACTTGCTGAGAATAACTCTCGTTATCAAACTTTTAACCGTTCTCTTATTTGCTTCTCATGTAGGTCTTAAAGCTCTAGCTCTGCTTGGAATGTTGCCAGAAGATCAGGCCCTACCAGCCACTGTGCCCACCCAAGTGTCAGAGGAGCAACTAGAGAAGAAAGCTGTCCAGGGTGCTGAGCGGTCAGAAGCAGGCCCTTCTGTGCACTGCAATGTAAATGACAGTTCTTTAGTACACAGAATCACAGGTTGAACTAGAGAGAGCCATTCACTCAGTGCAGCATAGCGGAGAGGTTAAGAACCCAGACTGCTGGTGCTGGGTTCAGATGCCTGCTTCGTCAAACCATGGGCATGTTATAATCTCTTCTGTGGTGTGGTGTGGTGTGGTGGCGTGTGGTGTGGTGTTGTGTTTGAAACAGGGTCTCACTCTGTCGCCCAGGCTGGAGTGCAGTGGTGAGATCTCGTCTCACTGTAGCCTTGACTTCCCAGGCTGAAGCGATCTCCCACCTCAGCCTGCCGAGTGCCTGCATCCACCAGCATGTGCCACCATGCCTGGCTAATTTTTGTATTTTTTGTAGAGACGGGGCTTCGCCATGTTGCCCAGGGTGGTCTTGAACTCCTGGGTTCAAGTGATCTGCTGGCCTTGGCCTCCCAAACTGATGGGATTTCAGGCATGAGCCACTGCACCCAGCCTGCCTCAGTCTTCTCATCTGTAAAATGGGGATGACAGTAATACCTATAACATGGGCTTATTTTGAGGAGTTACATACATTACATACTTTGAGCTACTGTATGTAAAGTGCTTGGAATAGTTAATAGTGAGTTCCGTGTCAGTGTTAACTACTCCCATTACCTGTCTCCTAGTAGTTTTTATAAGAATTGAACAAAATTATGCACCTAAAGAAACTAATTGGCCCGGTGCGTTGGTTCACACTTGTAATCCCAGCACTTTGGGAGGCCAAGGTGGGCAGATCATGAGGTCAGGAGTTCAAGACCAGCCTGGCCAACCTAGTGAAACCCCATCTCTACTAAAAATACAAAAAGAAAAATTAGCCGGGCATGGTGGCACACACCTGTAGTCCCAGCTACTTGGGAGGCTGAGGCAGGGGAATTGCTTGAACCTGGGAGGCAGAGGTTGCAGTGAGCCGAGATTGAGCCATTGCACTTTAGTTTGCACAACAGAGCAAGACTCCATTTCAAAAAAAAAGAAAAAAGAAAAAATTCTTAGTCTATGGTGAACACTATATCTGTGTAGCTATTTTAATATTCAGTCAATAATTAGGTGTTACTAACTGCTTGCTGTTTACCAGTTAGACACAGTAATTTACACACAGTTGCATAAACGGAAAGGCCTTTCTGGATCCAAGTGTAACCTGTAATAGTGGCACTAAAGACTGTTTTATGGACAAGCACACCATTTTTTCTGTGACGCTGCCTCCAGAGCTTGAGTTTATGCTGAAAATGCCCTTGACTGCCACAGAAGTCGCTGGTGTTGCTGTCCTCTCTCTCTGTCAGGTTACTGGTTCAGGGATTTCCCCCATTTGGGGGTTGTAGCTCCCTAAGATCCTATTGTCATGTGGAGGAATACAAAAGCAAAACTGGCCTGCAGAAACATGAACATTTTTATTTATTTCCACTCAGCCAGAGAGTCTGTAGCAGACAGGCCACGTAATCTTCAAGCCTGTCTCTTAATCATCCACACTTTTTACCATGAAACCCCTTCTGTAGGCAGCACTTTAACCACCCACGGATCATGTTGGGAACAAAGAGAACATTGTTGGGAGAAACTGGACTAATCAGTAGTCTTCACTTTTGGGCCTGGGAATATTTGTATCTTCTTGTGAGTGCTCACCCTCTTACAACTAACTTGCCACCCGTAAGCACTGTGCCTCCCGGTTTATCCTTTTATTTATATCAGAATGGACTCATGCGTTTTTTCATATTTTTTTTAATTCAATGGATTAAAATCTATTACTTTTATTATTTTTTTTGAGACAAGGTCTCACTCTGGCACCCAGGCTGGAGTGCAGTGGTGTGATCTTGGCTCACTGCAGCCACCGCCTCCAGGGCTCAAATGATCCTCTCAGCTCAGCCTCCCAAGTAACTGGGACTACAGGTGCATGCCGCCATGCTAGTTCATTTTTGTAGTTTTTGTAGGGACAGGGTTTTGCCATGTTGTCCAGCTGGTCTTGAACTCCTGGACTCAAGCAATCTACCCTTCTCAGCCAACCAAAGTGCTAGGATTACAGGCCTGAGCCACTGTGCCCGACCCATTATTTATTTTGATGCTCAAATGGTCCCATGTTTGGGCAGTGGAAACTGCTCCTACCTGGCTTTTGTGTCTTTTGATATGTTGTTGTTTTTGTTTGAACAGTTCCCTAATTTTTGATAAAGACGTTTCGGGCTTGTTTTAGGCCTTCCCTGCCTCAGGATTGAAATGGAACTTTCTCCAAACAGTTCTAGGGCATTGTTTTCATTTTTGAGCCATTCCCACCTTTCAGGTCCCCTTCCCACCAGCAGCCAGGGGCACCCAGGGTATCCTGCCTCTGGCTCAGCCTCTTAGGCTTCTAGTAAAGCCACAAGCAATTTCCAGCGCTGTCCGCACAACTGAACCTGAGTGTTCCCACTACAGTGGCCTTAAGTACCATGTCCCATTGGGGCCCCTAGGACAAGTCGCTGTTTCTCAGCTCTCACATGTTTCTGAGGAACCCCAAGTCCCTGTTAAGGGTATCTACCCTTTCTCCTCCAGTGACATTTTGTTTTGAATAACTGAGAAGCCAACCTTAGCCAGAAGCATTATCCAGAAGATTCTATCTACAGTGTCCTTTGATAACAGGAAAGAAGATGAAGTCATTTGCCAGCACTTTGGAATTGTATTGTCTTCACAAGTGCCACATGGTACAGAGAGTATGGTGTCAGGTCTTTTCAGAAGGTGCATTTAACAAAGCAAGTAGCTCTCCCAGTTTCATTCCTCTCTTAGGACAGTCTTACCGTCACATTTTTCTCAGAAAGAGGTTGAAGATAGGGTTGATGTTGAGGTTACATATGCAGAGAGGGGAGGGGGAGTTAGGTGCCCTGGGAGACGGCATGCCTCCTCCTGAATGTTTGATGTTGCATAACACTTCACCTTTGGCCCCAGAGAGTGAAAGTCACATTTGGCCGCCTCAGACATGGACCTCGGGTGCCTCCACGATGCACAGAAGACTCCCCATGTAGCCACAGTTCTACACATGAGCCTGTGTGACAATAAGGAGAGGCACCCTGAGGTCCCGGGAGTGCAGGATCACTGGGGGCTTCTGAGTGACTTCTCAGGACATGCAGCTGAAGACTGTCACCTTGCCCATCTGGGCAGCTTACCACTAGACTCCTGATTCCAGAAAAGTCTCCCCTCTCCAGGGAGGGCCCCTTTAACAAATCTTATTGCCAAAATGGGATTCTCAAAAGGGCATCAAAGGTATGCTTATTCTATTTTTTAAAATAAAGAACAGCTAGGAAAGAATGCTAAAACCTGGTAGAGAGGGTATGAGTATTTCGGTTTAGGAATAGCATCCGGTTTTGTTTGATCAAGTGACGTGTGATTGGCTTTATGTACACCTACCATGTTAACTAACAAAGGCAAGTTCTATAGAAAACTAAGAGAGGAAATACACAAAACCCACAGCCCCCAGAATGCCAGTTTCTACAGCAATAAAATAGCTTCATCTATGACAGTGAAAACAATGTCGTATTTCTAGGCTATAAAATTGATGTAGTCTTATCTTCATAATATTAAAGATAATGTTAGATATCAAGAATTTTCTAATTATTCTGTATATAAAGATTTGTTTGGTTTTTATCCTGAAGAAAAACAAAGTACATTAACGATAGTCACCAGAGTGTACTAGAAGAGAAGTCACAACTTTTTATACTCACAGGGTCAAAAGGAAAAGAAAGAATTTCACAGCTTTGTCTTTTTCCCCAGGGAACAACTTTCCATGCTTGGTTTCTGAAAGCTAAATAGAATGTATGAGAGGTTTTTAATAGAGCCGTTGCTTACGGGACCGCAGGTTCTGACGGAGGGACATTTAGAAGATGGGGGATGCGATGCAATGGTTACTATCTTTTTTTTTTTTTTTTTTTTTTTTTTTTTTTTTTTTTTTTTTGAGATGGGGTCTTGCTCTGTCACTCATGCTAGAGTGCAATGATGTGGTCTTCGCTCACTGCAACCTCCGCCCCCTGGGTTCAAGTGATTCTCTCACCTCAGCCTCCTGAGTAGCTGGGACTACAGGCGCACGCCACCATGCCCAGCTAATTTTTTGTATTTTTATAGAGATGGGGTTTCGCCATGTTGGCCAGGCTGGTCTTGAACTTCTGACCTCAGGTGATCTGCCCATGTTGGCTTCCAAAGTGCTGGGATTACAGGTGTGAGCCATTGCATCCAGTCCAGTGGTTACTGTCTTAGTTAGAATATAGATTTATCATAAGAAATGAGTGGCATTTCCTAATGGCATTCAAAAGGTTTTTAGTCGGTGAAGACTGACTAATCATTAAAAAATTATTATAATAATGGAGGAAACTTTATTATAAGAAACCTTCTTCTACACTGTTTTGTTTAGGGAAGGAGAGCTGTTCATGAGGAAGTCAGAACTGTAGATTTCAAGCAGAGGAATGAGGCAGACAAAGCTGTATCATTAATGAAGGATCCTTCATGCCAGACCCAAATTTCAGATTCACCTGCAGATGCTAGCACACCTACAGGCCTTGCAGGTAAAGACCATTTCACCGTTATCTTGATCTCTTTCATCTTAAAATGCACGTATACCCATCCCCGAGCTGTCTGCGGCACACAGCTTGACACTAGCTAGAAGCCAGGGCTGCGTGGTTTCTCAGTTCTGTTCAGATGGTGCTCATGACACTTCAGATGTCATCTGTCTTCACTGTGACTGCTTTCCTACCTTGTTTATTTCCTGTATTTACTGAGCACCTTCTGTATGCCAAGCGCTTGACCTTGGGGATGAAACAGGGACTGAGTCATGGTTCCTGCCCTCTTGGAGCTCACAGTCTAGGAGGCTTAAGACAGAGGTGCAGGTAACTGTCATTTGAGGCGGACTGAGGTGTAAGCGGGTGTTAGCAGTGATTGGTATCTCTCTGGGGCAGATTGTGTCCTCATAAAGCTTTATAGAGGAAGAGATCTAGGGGACCCTGAATGTGCTGGCTCTGCAGTGGGGATGGGCATTCGGAGAACAAAGGACAACACGAGCAAAGGCCCCAGCGTGGCAGGTGTGTAGGGATGGAGTGGAACCTTGGAGGATGATCCAGGAGAGGCTGCCGAAGGCCTCAGCCTGCCACAGGACAGCAGCAGCGAGGTCAGAGCTGGGTCAGGAGGACTGAGGAGTATGCCGTGGGCGCAGGAGAATGGAGCCAAGTCCCAGGCTCTTCCTCATGGTGGCCCGGGGGCTGCAGGATCTTCCCCACCTTCCTGCTCTTTGATGGCGGGGTGAGCACCTGGCATTCTGCCCTGTCTGTCTGACACTCATCTGAGTTCCAGAAAACAGTCTGACACTCTACTTCAGTCCAAATCATCAGAATTCACTGGAGTCTGAGGATTCCCCTGAGGATCAGCATCCTGGTTCATAGGCAGTTTATTCATTCATCAAGTATTAAGTACCTGCCATGTTCCAGAAACATCTCTAGGTGCTTCAGATACGTCACTGAAAGAAACAAACATCTGAAGGAAGGCAAACAGTAAAAAATAAATGTAAATTATGTGGAATGTGAAAAGATGATGAAATGCTGTGAGCACAGCAGAGCAGGCTCAGGGAAATGGGGAAGGCGGGTGTGAGAGAGCTGGGGGAGGGCAGGATGTCACTTTAGCAGGGCTCAGGCAGGCCTCCTGGAGGAGACAGCTGAGCACAGACATGCACAGCCATAGGCTTTTAAAATCCCAGCGTTAGGCCAGGCGCAGGGACTCGCGCCTGTAATCCCAGCACTTTGGGAGGCTGAGGCAGGCAGATCGCTTGAGGTCAAGAGTCAAGACCAGCCTGGCCAACGTGGTGAAACCCCATCTCCACTAAAAATACAAAAATTAGCCATGTATGGTGGTGCATGCATGTAATCCCAGCTACTCCAGAGGCTGAGGCAGGAGAATCGCTGGAACCCGGGAGGCGGAGGTGGCAGTGAGCTGAGATCTCGCCACTGCACTCGAGCTTGGATGACAGAGTAAGACTCCATCTCAAATTTAAAAAATAAATAAAATCCCGGCTTTATTCTGTAGCAGCATAGGGGACAATATAGTGGTTTACTTGCCTCTTCATCCATGTAGAGACCCAGACAAATTCTGAAAGTTCGTTTTACCACTTAGATGCTGAAGATTCAGAAGCGTCATCTCAGAAGCCCATAGAGGAAAAAGCAGTTACTCCAAGCCCTGAGCAAGTGTTCGCTGAGTGTTCCCAGAAGAGGATTTTGGGTTTACTAGCAGCCATGCTACCTCCCTTAAAGTCGGTAAGGGCAATTTATTTTTCAAAGAGGGGGTGGTGATATGTATAGGAAAAAAAATTGGGAAGCCATATACTAAAACAAATGATGACAGTCATCTCTGTATCCTGACGGTAGGATTGTAAGTTATAATTATTTTCTTCTGACTCTTTCTGTATTTTGTAAATATATATATGTGTGTGTGTGTATATTATATATAACAACATCATTATATGTATACCCTTTTATTTTGAAGTTTTAAGCTCATTGAAAACCAAAGAACAATGAATGAAGATCTTCACCTAGATTAATATCCAGATCTTCATCTAGATTAATATCAGTTGTTAATATTTTGCTTTATCTCTATTTATATTTTCTTCCTGAACTTTTGAAAATGGGTTGAAGCCATCATTGATACTTCGCCCTCAACACTTCAACCTGTGTCTCCTTAAAGTACATTCTCCTACATAACCACAATGTCATTATCATGCTTAACACTTTTAGCATGGATAGAATAATTTTATCTTATATATATACCCTGAATACAGATATTCCCAGTTATCCTCAAAATGTGCTTTACAGGTTTTTTTTTAAAATCAGGATCCACTTAAAAATTCCATTGCATTTAGATGTCATGCTGATTTCATCTTTAATCTGCTACCCTTGACTTTTTTTAAACTTTCAAAACATTGACATTTTAAAGACTCTGGACAGTTTAGATATGCCTTCATTATTCTTTTCTGTAATTTTCTAGACTGTTCCTGCATGTGTATTTTTTCCATATGAACACTAGTGTCATTTTTATCATATTAAAGAAAAGATCCTGTTAGCTTTTTCACTGAGCTGGTAGTGAATTTATTTGTTAATTTAGGAATAGCTGACAATCTTTACAGTAGTCTCCCATTTTCTCTAGTAAACAGAAAGGAATCAAAGACAAAGCTAGCAGGCTGCTGAAACAGGACTTCCCAACTTGGCAGGACTTTGGGGAAGGGAAGGTTCCCGCAGGACCCAAGGTTTGGTGCTCAGGTCTCTGAGTCCAAGGGCTTTTTTTCTAGCAGTTTGCCTGGAGATGCTCAGACTCAGAGGAATCAACTTTTACATGGGAGTTGAGGCTGATTTATAAATCAGTCACAATTCACAGGGGTATGTGTCTGGCAGGAAAATCATTATGTGTTCCCTCTTGATATGGAAATCCCTCCAGAAGACTATGCTGTAGCTCAGAAGGTTGTATGGTGCATGTGGAACTAGAATGAGGAGAACAGGATATATTGAAGGTGTGTTTCTTCTGTTCACCTGGATGAATTGGCCTCACCCAGCAGCACATCTGTATAGGGAGCTGGTAATGCACCTCTGAAATCAGCACCCTCAGACTTGGACAGCGCAGGCACTATCCTGGTCTTTGCCTTCCCTCCCCAACCTTTGGAGACGGAGCAGGCACATCAGCCCAAGCCTGTCTTCTCTCTTAATAGCCATGACTGATTCTGCACACTTCAGTTGCCTCTGTGTCAATTAGAGCCACATCTTTTCCGTATCTCACTGGGCAGCGCATCGAGCAACCCTCTCTTGGGGTGGGGCCCTTCTGCAATGGGCTGTTAGCCTTTTGTGTTGATTTTACCCATTTCACTGTAAGTGACCTTTTCCTGACTTGGTCTCCGCTGTGTTATACCCGCTTGTGTTATGGGCAGCCAGCTTACTTCTCATGGGATGAGCTGGTTAACTGCTCCGTGCCAGCCAGCTGTCCCCATCCCAGCCCTGCTCCAGTGCACATTTTCCCTGCCCCTTCCTAAGTTCTTTTCTCCTTTTTTTGTAATAATTCATGAAGTCTGTATCATATTTCTTACCTAAACATGGTTGTAGTTAAATTTTTACCCACTTTTTTCAGCCTATATTTCTATCTTAATTAACCATGTAACTGTTTTACCTTTTCTCCCAAACAAAACAAGACCTTTTACTCTTTGACAAGATAAGATGCTTTTATTTCCCTCATCATATCCCAAGTGTGAAAACTGTCTGATTTTTTGACTGAACATTTTCTTTTTACCCTTGGAACTCAGATGTTTCCATAAACTGTGTCAAAATAGATATTCTCTCCATGAGAAAGATTTTGCACAGTAATTTTTAAAAAGATGTTCTCTTTCAATGTTCCTTCCCATGAAAACTCCATTTTTACTTCTGCTGAGGAAATGCCTTTCTGCCATTGTTTGGCTGGGCTTCTGTATCTGCCCCATTTGCATCTCCTGGATGCAGGGTAGACCTCTTTTTTTTTGTTTTCTTGAGGCAGAGTCTCACTCTCCCACCCAGGCTGGCAGGCTGGAGTTAAGTGGTGTGACCTCTGCTCAGCTAACTGCATTCTCCGCCTCCTGGGTTCAAGTGATTCTCCTGCCTCAGCCCCCCGAGTAACTGGGATTACAGGCGTGTTCCACCACGCCCTGCTGATTTTCGTGTTGTTTTTTTTTTTTTTAGTAGAGACAGGGTTTCACCATGTTGGCCAGGCTGGTCTTGAATTGCCAACCTCAAGCGTTCTGCCCACCTCAGCCTCCCGAAGTGCTGGGATTACAGATGTGAGCTGCCATGCCTGGCCAGGGTGGACCCTTAAATCTACCCTCAATTTTATCTTCAGTTTGGTCATATTTTTCATGGGTTTATCTCTTGTTCTGAGAGATTTCATTAAGTTGACTTTTAAAAATCATCACTGAAATTATTTTCCCTGATAATCTTTTTTTTTCTTAGCAGACACTGTGGAGGGCAAGTGATAAGTTTTATTTTAGTGTAAAAAGTGCCTAGATAGAGTCCTATAAGGAATATATAAAGAACTCTTACAACCCGATAATAA
The DNA here is from genome assembly GCA_004027715.1 of Plecturocebus donacophilus. Taxonomy (NCBI): domain Eukaryota; kingdom Metazoa; phylum Chordata; class Mammalia; order Primates; family Pitheciidae; genus Plecturocebus; species Plecturocebus donacophilus. Next base: position 44,155 of record PVKP010001992.1, on the reverse strand, counting down.
AAAGACCTCTGTCACCATAAGTTACTGTATCACCATAGGTTAGTTTTGCTCGTTTTGAAACTTTATGTAGGTGGATTAAGCCACTGTGCATTCCTCTTGTGTTTGGCTTTTTTTTTTTTTTTTTGAGACAGTCTTGCTTTATTGCCCAGGCTGGAGTGCAGTGGTGCAGTCTCTGCTCACTGCAGCCACTGCCTCCCTGGTTCATGTGATTTCTCGTGCCTCAGCCTCCCAAGTAGCTGGGTCTACAGGCATGCACCATCACACCCAGCTAATTTTTACATTTTTAGTAGAGACGGGGTTTCACCATGTTGGCCAGACTGGTCTTGAACTCCTGGCCTCCAGTGATCCACACATCTCGGCCTCCCAGAGTGCTGGGATTATAGGCATGAGCCACCGTGCCTGGCCTGTGTCTGGCTTCTTCTGCTCAACGTTCTGTTTGTGAGATACATCCATGTCATTGTGATTAGTTTCCTTCATTCATTTTCACTGTTTTCTAGAATTCCATTAAATGAATGTACCATACTTTTAAAGTTTACTATTGTTGAGTGTTTCCAAACTGGAAATTACTGCAGACAGTACTATGAGCACACCCGAATGTGGCTTTTGAACATCCAAATCCAGGCCACGCTCGATCTGCCATACAGTTTCTGCAATGTTTGTACCAGTTCACACTCCCACAGCAACATGTGAAAGTTTTATTTGCTCCATTTTCTCTCAAATTTAGAAACAATTTCAAACTTAGATAGAAGTTGAGAGTACTATACAAATAATTTTTTGCCTGAGAGTAAGTTGCCAAGTTCATGCTGTATCACTCCCAAATATGTTAGTGTGTGTTTTCTATAAACAAGGAAATTCTCATGTGTAACCAGACAGCAGTCATCAAAGCCAGAGAAATTAACATCAGTGCCTTGCTACCATCTAATCCTTAGTCTCTATTCAAGTTTCACCAGTTGCTCCATAAATGTATTTTATGGCAGGAGGATCAGAATTAACGTATAGGCCAGGCACAGTGCCTTGAATTTGTTATCCCAGCACTTTGGGAGCCCAAGTTAGGAGGATTGCTTGAACCCAGGGTTTCTAGACCAGCCTGGGAAACATAGCAAGACCCTATCTCTACAAAAAATAGAAAAATTAATCCGGCATGGTGGCACACACCTATACTCTCAGCTACTTGGGAGGCTGAGGCAGGAGGATCACGCGAGCTCAGGAGGTTGAAGTTGTGTGAGCCAAGGCTGCACCTCTCTACATTCTAGCCTGGGCAACAGAATGAGACTCTGTCTCTTAAAAAAAAGGAAAAATGTGTAGCATTTTGTTGTCGTGTCCTTTAATCACCTCTAGTCTTCAATAGTTAACCACTCTTTTCTTTCATGATCATGATGCTTTTGAAGATTACAGACCACCTATTTTGTGGAATGTCTTCCTCTTTGGGGTTGGAGTTGTCTGAAGTTTCCTCATAATTAGATTCAGGCTTTGCTTCTTGGATAGGAAAGTCACAGGCGAGATGCTGCATTCTCGTTGCAGCCTGTCAGGTGGAACAGTTTTCATGTGTTTCATTACTGATCTTGCTTACTCTGATCACTGGATTAAGTGGTGTCAGCCTTTTCCACTATAATCTTTCCCCTTTTGTTATTAGTAAATATTTAGTGGAGAGTCTTTGAAACTATGTAAATATCCTGTTTCTCATCAGACTAGTTAGTTATATCAGTATGGGTTCATGATTTCCTGTTTTACTCCATGAGCTATAATTCATTATTCTGATTACTTATTTTGACCATGTGAACCCATTCACGGTGACTTCTATGTCCTTTTGACATATCCTCATCATTTCAGGTACTTCATGAATTCTTCCTCCCCTAGCCCTAGAATCAGCCATTTCTCTAAGGTGACCTCATTCCTTTTGGTAGAAGATAGTATTTAGAAATGAAGGTTTGAGCACTAGATAGTTTAATTGCGAATGGGGTGTTACTGCTCCCATCATCTCAGTGGAGGGAGAGAGAAGGAGTCGAGGGGAGGGAGTGTATGTGTGTGGGTGTGCATGTGCGTGCGCACTCTATATATTTATTTATAGAGTGATTCTCAAACTGGGGGTATCCAGTTTGGCTGTCTGGCAATGCCTGGAGACATTTTTGATTGTCACGACTTAGGGAATGGTCCTGGAATTCTCGTGGAGTCTAGACAATGGGGCGCTGCTAAGCGTCTGTGGATGCACGGGTGCCACCCACCACCCCTCCGACACACATGAATGATCAGACCTAAATTTCAGTAACTGAGGTTGAGAAACCCTCAGCCTCAAGACTGATTGAGAGAATCCAGTCTTTAACAGAATCCTGGATCCCGTCATCCTTCATATAATTACCTACTGGATCAATCTCCCATCTCTGCCACCATTATTCTTTTGAGGGGTTTTCCTTTCCCTATTTGGACTTTTTTTTTTTTTTTTTTTAAGATGGAGTCTCGCTGTGTCACCCAGGCTGTAGTGCAACGGGACCATCTCAGCTCACTGCAACCTCCGCCTCCCAGATTCAAGCGATTCTCCTGCCTCAGCCTCCCACGTAGCTGGGATTATAGGCTTTGCAGGTGCCCGCCACTACACCCAGTTAATTTTTGTGATTTTAGTAGAAACAGAGTTTCACCATGTTGGCCAGGCTGGCCTCGAACTCCTAACCTCAGGTGATCCACCTGCCTTGGCCTCCCAAAGTGCTGGGATTACAGTGGACTCTTGATGTGGATACCTCCCCACAACACTTGGGTCTATCTTTCTAATCCAGGTTGCCCCCTTGCAGTGAGATCACCCTTACCCACAACAGGCTGCTACTCAGTGGCAACACTCTCTTTATGCTGTTTGGACTCTGAGCCCCTGTGCCAGGCTGAACTCCCCACACAGATGCCCTCACCTCTCCTCTTAGGTTTGGACAGCCTCCCCTTCTGTGTCGATGCCCTCCTCACCTCACTCGGAGCCCGAACTCCAACTCCAGAGGCCTGAGCATTCCTGGGCTTGGATGACTCCTTTACCCCACCTGTGCTCTGACTCCTCTGCCAGGCCCTCTCCATGGAAACTCCATACCCTGCTTGGGTTCTGACACCCTGTGGCCTATACCAGACCAGCCCCTGCCTGGGTACCTTCTGAATTCTTCTGGGACTGTGACATCCCTACCAGGCTGCCGTTTCAGGGAGACACCTTCTTAAGAATCACTTTTTATTTCCAAGAACTTTTTGTTCTTTGATTGCTTTGTTTTCATATTATGGATGTAGTGCCCTCTTGAATCACTCTGAGGATAACAACTCAAACATTTTAAGTTTTCTTCAGTTTTTTGTATTTTTTTTTCCTGTGGAAAATAACAAATGGCATAAGTATAGAAATGTTTGTACCAGGCTGTTGAGCTGAATCGTTTTAATAATAATGTAGAATTGGAAACAAAACGTATTAATAAGTTGCAAGACAATATTTAAAGAAAAATAGCTTTAAAATTTTAAATTTATTTTACATACACACGTGTGTGTGTGTGTGTGTGTGTGTGTGTGTGTGTGTGTGTTTTGCGTTTGGGTTTTACTGCTTTTTTTTTTTTTTCGAGTCATGCTCTGTCGCTGAGGCTAGAGTACAGTTGGCATGACCACGGCTCACTGCAGCCTTCACCTCCTGGGCTCAATTAGTCATCTCACTTCAGCCTCCCAAGTAGCTGGGACTACAGGCATGCACCACCACGCCTGGCTAATTTTTGTATTTTTGTAGATACAGGGTTTCACTGTGTTACCCAGGCTGGTCTCGAACTCCTTGGCTCAAGTAATTCTCCCACCTTGGCCTCCTAAAAGTGCTGCGATTACAGGCATGAGTCACTATGCCTGGCCTGTTTTACATATATCATGTGAATATGCAATCATGTAAATATGCATAGAAAAAGGTTGAATGGCTATTCATCAGACTTAACAGTTGTTATCTCCTAGGCTTGACTGCAGGGAGGGGATTTAGGGGAGCTTTAAATTTTCCATGTTTCCAAATTATTTAAATTGTTTTACTGTGGACATTTTGGAAGGTGGGGGAAACCAAATATTTAAGTTTGTTTTTCAGGGTAAAGGAATATTAGAAGTAGGATTGTAAGATGAAGTCTGAGGATGTTTATTTTATAAATGATTATACATACGGCATTTCTGAAAGCCACAACATGATTCTGTCAGCACTAGGCCAGTTGTAAATAAAGTAGGAGGGGATATAATATTTAGATGCTTTGGTTATGTGGACTGTGTACTGAACAGATTTCTCTCCCTCTCTTGGCAGGGACCCACAGTTCCCCTGATAGACCTGGAGCACGTCCTTCCACTCATGTTTCAGGTTGTCATCTCAAATGCAGGCCACCTGAATGAAACCTACCATCTCACCCTGGGTCTTCTCGGCCAGTTAATTATCCGTCTTTTGCCAGCAGAGGTAGACGCCGCAGTCATCAAAGTCCTCTCAGCCAAACACAACTTGTTTGCTGCAGGGGACAGTTCCATTGTGCCAGATGGCTGGAAAACCACCCACCTGCTCTTTAGCCTGGGAGCTGTGTGTCTGGACAGGTAGCCTTGGTTCTCGCTCCTCTAGCCACCTGCCTTCTGCCCACCTTGGTGTTTGTTTAAGTTGAAGTTCTGGCTGTTGATTAATTTCAGTGTGCTACAGTTCTGTTGTCTGAGAGTTTTGTGGAAATAGAACTGGGTTCATGAGCAATGCTGTCAACCCACATTAAAACTGCTTAACACCAACATTAACACAGCTGAGCAGTCTCGGCACTAGCTGCTGATTGAGCTCTCTGATGAGGCATATTCTGTTTTTTTTTCTACGAGCAGTAAGTGTAGGCTTTGAGGTGGAAGAAAATAAATCTGTTTTCATTATAAAAGTAACATAACTGCAACATCCAATTTGGAAAACAGAAATGAAGGAAAAAGCTCTGATGAGTTTGGAGCCCTGTGTACTGCCCCTAATGGAGCTCTTGCCTTCCAGCCTGGTGGGCTTGGACTGGGCGTGCTCCATGGCAGAGATCCTGCGGTCACTCGACAGTGCCCCACTGTGGCGTGATGTCATCGCCACCTTCACAGACCACTGCATCAAGCAGCTGCCGTTCCAGCTGAAGCATACCAACATCTTCACCCTGCTCGTGCTGGTCGGCTTCCCCCAGGTACCACACTCTGAAGGCCTGAGGGCCAGGTCACCCCTTCCAGTCTTCTCTGTGCACACCAAAGTGTCTGTGGCATCTGTAGATATAGGCATAGATATCTTTGGAAGCTTTTTCCTTTGCTCGTATGCCGTGCTTTCACGGTATTGAAGTGTTTTCAGGATTATGGGATAATTTATTCAATTTGCATTTTTAACAGTCAAGCCATTTGACTCACTTACTCGCCAATAGTTGGCTTTGAGTAATAGGTAACCATAATACATTAAATTACAAATAACTTCAAAGAACAATTGTCTTTCATTTTGGCATTCATCTTGACCTTATTTCTGATCTTCATGTCTCTCGACTGATGAGGACAAAGGGGGCTGTAAAAACATGGCTTCATCCAGCAAAACTTAAACCAGTTCTGTGCCAGGCCTGTGCCAGACTTTTTGGACTTTGAGATGAGAAGATCTCTATCCTTGCATGCTTGTTGAAGTCAGAGGCACAAAGGAGGCTGGGCTTATACCTAAGTATTCTTTCTGGTCTCGATGCTTGAGTTGCCTTTCTATCTCCCATGTTCTAGGTCCTCTGTGTGGGAACCCGCTGTGTTTATGTGGATAATGCCAACGAACCCCATAATGTGATCATCTTAAAGCACTTTACTGAGAAGAACAGGGCTGTGATTGTTGATGTCAAAACTCGGAAGAGAAAAACAGGTATCACACGTAATTATTTTTTTCTAAGAATGGAAGAAAAATGTCTAATCCCTGCATACCCTAAAATCAATGAAATTACCTTGGCTCTTGGCCTGCATTTGATTTTTTTTTTTTAAGAGCAACTTATAGCTCCTTGAGCTGCTTTTTCCTCATCTCTGAAATGGTGTGTTGAATTGGGATAATTTCGAAGGCCCCTTTCCATGCTGTCTTTTTGTGTATCTGGCTCTGTGTTTTTTAGTTGGCTAGATACATAGGTTTGGAACATTTAATTTCTCCATTTGCCTATGTCATTTGTTTTCTGTGAGTAATTTAAACATATTACAGAGTCAGGTGACTACATGGAGTCAGGTGGCTACACTTGAAATAATTGTATTAGCATTCATGTAAGTTTCCACTTTGTTTTACCAGTAGAACACTAAAAGTATTGCATCACAAATGCCCTTTTGACTTAGTTTGCCAAACCCCAGGCAGTCTGGAGTATCTACCCATTACGTTCCCAGTTCTGCTGGTGAAGCAGTCTGCATTTTCACTCCGTGTCAGTGTTAGACAGTGTCTGCGCTGTTTTCATGAATGTGAATGTCTAAGTTCTTTTCTTTTGCATGTGAACATCCATTTGATCCACAACCACTTGTGGAACAGACCATCCTTTCTCCATCGAATTATCTTGGCACCTTTGTTGAAAATGGACACCCATGTGTCTGTCTGTTTATGGATCTATTATGTTTCATTAATTTATGTGTCCTTACTTTAATACTACACTTTTTTGACTATTGTAAATTTATTTATTTATTTGTTTTTGAGACCAAGTCTCACTCTGTCACCCAGGCTGGAATGCAGTGGCATGATCTCAGCTCACTGCAACCTCCACCTCCCAGGTTCCAGCAATTCTCCTGCCTCCGCCTCCCAAGTAGTTGCAATTACAGGCACACATCACTATGCTCAGCTAATTTTTTGTAATTTTTTTTTTTTTGAGACAGAATTTCGTTCTTGTTCCCCAGGCTGGAGTGCAGTAGCACGATCTCAGCTCGCTGCAACCTCCACCTACTGGGTTCAAGCGAGTCTCATACCTTAGCCTCCCAAGTAACTGGGATTATAGGCATGTGCCACTATGCCCAGCTATTTTTTATTAGTAGAGGTGGGGTTTCTCCATGTTGGTCAGGCTAGTCTCAAACTCCGAACCTCAGGTGATCTGCCCGCCTTGGCCTCCCAAAGTGCCGGGACCACAGGCATGAGCCACTGTACCTGGCCAATTTTTTGTAGTTTTAGTAGAGACGAGGTTTCACCATGTTGGCCAGGCTGGTCTCGAACTCCTGACTTCAGGTGATCTGTCCGTCTTGGCCTCCCAAAGTGCTGGGATTACAGGTGTGAACCACTACACCCAGCCTAATGTCTGTATTTTTAATAGAGATGGGGTTTCACCATGTTGGCCAGGCTGGTCTCAAACTCCTGACCTCAAGTGATCCACCTGCCTCGGCCTCCCAAAGTACTGGGATTACCGGCATGAGCCACCACATCTAGCCAGACTATTTTAAATTTGTATAATATTTTGAAATCAGGTCTTTTAGCTTTGCTCTTTTTTCATAATTGTTATGTCTCTTCTAGTTTCTTGGCCTTGCTGTGTAAATTTTAGAATCAGCTTCTATAGAAGAGTTTCTATAAAAGAGCCTGCAGGAGCCAGGCTCAGTGGCTCACACATGTAATCCCAGCACCTTCCAGAGACTCTGTTGCCACATAAAATAAAACAAATAGCCAGGTGTGGTGGCATGCTGTAATCCCAGCCACTTGGGAGGCTGATGTGGGAGGATCAGTTGTGCCTAGAGCTCAAGGCTGCAGTAAGCCGTGATCTCCACTATATCCGAGCAACAGAGCAAGACCCTATCTCTCAAAAAATATATAGAGACTTCTGGAATTTTGATTGGCATTGCATTGACTCTATAGATTCATTTGAGGAGATATCTTAACAATACAGATGCTCTTCAATTTATAATGGGGTTATGTCCTGATAAACCCATTATAAAGGTTGAAAAATCATTAAATTGAACCATTATAAGTCAGGGACTGTCTGTATTGAGTCTTTTGGCCCATGAGCATGGTACATCTCTCAGTTTATTTAGAGAATAAATTTAGATTTCTTTAATTTCTCTTGGCCCAGCATATTGGGGTATTAGCTGTCTTCTCTTATTTTCTAATCTTGGCAATTTATGTCTTCTCTTTTTGTTTCCTAGATAGCCTAGCCAGAGATCTACAAAGTTATTTGATTTTTTCAAAGAACCAACTTAGGTTTCATTTATTTTTTTTCTATTTCTGTTTCTTTGATTTCTGCCCAGATTAATTTCTTTATTTCTTCTGGCTTTGTGTTTAATGTGTTGTTACTGCTTTTCTGGTTTTTTTCTTTCTTTCTTTTCTTTTTCTTTTTTTCTTTTTTATTTTTTTTGTAGAGACAGGGTCTCACCATGTTGCCCAGGCTGGTCTCAAACTCCTGGACTCAAGTGATCCTCCTGCCTCAGCCTCCCAAAGTGGTTGGATTATAAGCATGAGTCACCACGCCTGGCTGCTTTTCTGGTTTCTTTCTTTCTTTTTGAGGCGGAGTTTCACTCTTGTTGCCCAGGCTGGAGTGTGATGGCATGATCTCAGCTCACGGCGACCTCTGCCTCCTGGGTTCAAGCAATTCTCCTACCTCAGTCTCCTGAGTAGCTGAGACTGCAGGCACATGTCACCACGTCTGGCTAATTTTTGTAGTAGAGACAGGGTTTTACCATGTTGGTCAGGCTGGTCTTAAACTCCTGACCTCAGTGATCCACCTGCCTCAGCCTCCCAAAGTGCTGGGATTACTGGTTTCTTAAGGTAGGAGTCGTCACTGATTTGAGACCTTTCTCTCTTGCCAATAGAAGAATTTTAATTCTATGCATTTCCTTCTAAATATGACTTAGCCACATCCACAATTTTTTTCTTTTTTGGTGTCCCTTGGATTCAGTAAGAACATCCCACAATTTTTTATGTGATATATTATTTTCATTTAGGTCACAATATTTTCTAATTTATCTTGTGATTTTTTTTCTTTGCTCTGTGGATTATTTCAAAGTTTGATACTTAATTTCTAAATATTTGGGGGATATTCCAGATATCTTTTGGTTATTGATTTCAGGTTATGGTCAGAGAGCATATTTTTAATTAGTTCAGTTCTATTATGATTATTACAGTTTGTTTTATTATCCAAAATTAGGTCTGTCATGAAGGTTCCATGTGCACTTTAAGAGAATGCATATACTGTGCTATTGGTGGAGTATCCTATAGATGTTATTTAGGTTAAGTCAGTGGATAATGTCATTCAAGTCTTCTGTGCCCTTACTGATGTTTTGTCTACTTGTTCTAACAATTACTGAGGGAGGACTATAGCAGTTTCTAACTGTAATTATATGTTTCTCTTTTTATTATGAAATGTCCCTTTTTATCCCTAATGATATTTCTCATCTGAAAAAAGTAGTCATCCCTTAGTATTCTCAAAGGGTTACTTCCAGGACTCCCCACAGATAGCAAAATTTGTAGATGCTCAAGTCCCTTATAGTTGTCCCTCAATATCTGTGGATTTTGCATCCACAGGTTCAACCAACCTCAAATCAAAAGTAATATTGGCCCTTCATATCCATGGGTTTCACATCTTCTTCATCTTTTCACTTTAACCTGCCTGTGTCTTTACATTTAAAGTGGATTTCTTGTCTTTTTTTAAAAAAATCCAATCTGATAATCCCTGCCTTTTAATTGATGTATTTAGACCATTTACACTTATTGTAGTTATCAAGATGGTTGAATTTAGGAATATATTTTTTGTTTGTTTGTTTGTTTGTTTGTTTGTTTTTGAGACACAGTCTCACTCTGTCACCCAGTCTGGAGTGCAGTGGCGTGATCTCAGCTCACTGCAACCTCCACCTCCAGATTCAAGTGATTCTCCTGTCTCAGCCTCCCAAGTAGCTGGGATTATAGGTGCCTGCCACTACGTCTGGCTAATTTTTGTATTTTTAGTAGAGACAAGGTTTTGCCATGTTAGCCATGCTGGTCTCTTACACCTGACCTCAGGTAATCTGCCCGCCTTGGCCTCCCAAAGTGCTGAGATTACAGGCATGAGCCGCCCTGCCTGACCTAAGATGATTCAATTTAAATCTGCTCTCTTCTTGCTTGTTTTCTGTTTGTCTCGTTTATTACTTGTCCTTTTCTCTCACTCTCCCTTCTTTTGGATTGAGTATTTTGTTTTATTTTTCTTTTATTTTTCCTTTTCTTAAAGAGACAGGCTCTTGCTCTGTCACCCAGGCTGGAATACAGTGGTACAATTATGGCTTACTATAACCTTGGGCTCCTGGGCTCAGGTTATCCTCCCACTTCAGCCTCCCAAGTAACTAGGACTACAGGTGTGTGCCACTATGCCCAGCTAATTATTATTATGATTATCATCATTTATTTATTGTTGTAGAGATGGAATCTTGCTATGTTGCCCAAGTTAGTCTCAAATGCCTATCCTCCAGCACTCTTCCCACCTCACTCAGCCTTCCAGAGTGCTGGGTTATTTTGTTTTCCTTAATGATTTCATTTTATTTCCAATGCTGGCTCTTTAAGTATATCTTTTCAGGTTTTGTTGTGGTTGCTGTAGGGTTTACAGTAGTGTACCTTCAAATAATTTCTTAGATGTTGTTCTAGGGTTTACACTGTACACCTTTAACTTACAGTCTACCTTGAGATATTATACCATTTCACATATAGTGTGGAAACATTAAGACATTTTCCACCTTCATTTGTTGTGCTGTTACACATCTTACTTCTGTATATAAATCTCACAATACATTTTTTCTTTTTTTGCTTCAAAAAGTGAGGTATTGGCCAGGCATGGTGGTTCACACCACCCAGCAATTTGGGAGGTCAAGGAGGGAGGATTACTTGAGGCCAGGAGTTTGGGACCAGGCTGCGCAGCATAGCTAGACCCCATCTCTACTGAAAATAATTTTTTAAAAAGCCAGGTGTGGTGACACACACCTATAATCCCAGCTACTTGGGAAGTGGAGGCAGGAGGATCCCTTGAGCCCAGGATATCGAGGCTGCAGTGAGCTATGATCGTGCCACTGCACTCTAGCCTGTCTCTAGCAAGAGCCTGTCTTTTAAACAAAACAAAACAAAAATCAGTGAAATACTGCTGGTTGCATAGGGCTTACACCTGTAATCTCCGCACTTTGGGAGGCCAAGGCAGGAGGATCACAAAGTTTGAAGACAGGAGTTCAATACCAGCCTGGGCAACACAGCAAGACCCTGTCTCAACCAAATAATTTTTTAAAAAGCAAGAGAGACAGGCATTTTAAGAGATTTTAAAATGAGAAAACAATAGTTTTTATATTTAGCCATATATATATATATATTTTTTTTTTTTATTTCTAGTGCTCTTCATTCCTTTGTAATGACTCAGTTTTCCATCTGATACCTTTTTTAGTTTTTTGGGGGACCTGAAAAACTGCACTAAACATTTTTTGTAGTGCAGGTCTGATGTTACATAATCTCTCAGTTTGCCTGGGGACATTTTTTTTTTAACTTCACCTTTGAAAGATAATTTTGCTGGGTAAAAAATTTTAGGCTGAGTTTTATCTTTGAATACTTTAAACATGTTGGTCTAGGCTGGGCATGGTGGCTCACGCCTGTAATGCCAATACTTTGGGAGGCCGAGGCAGATGGATCACCTGAGGTCAGGAGTTTGAGACCAGCTTGGCCAACATGATAAAACCCAGTCTCTACTAAAAATACAAAAATTAATCAGGTGTGGTGGTGGGCATCCCAGCTACTCAGGAGGCTGAAGCAGAATTGCTTGAACCTGGGAGTCAGAGGCTGCAGTCAGCCGAGATTGCGCCATTGCACTCCAGTCTGGGTGACAAGAGCGAAAACCCCATCTCAAAAAAAAAAAAAGAAAGAAAGATGTTGGTCTGTTATCTTCTGGCTTGTATAGATTCTAAGATGAAGTCTGCTGTTACTCTTCTTTTTGCTATATTTTCGTCTCTTTTTTCTCTGGCTATATTTTTGACAATTTGATTGTGATGTGCCTTGACATGATTTTCTTTATGTTTCTTTTGCTTAGGGGTTTATCGAACTCCTGAGATTTATAGTTTTCATCAAATTTGGAAATTTTTGACCATTATATATTCAAATATTTTTTCTGTCCCAATCCTTATCTCCACCAGGACACTAAGACTCTCACTGGTGGAAAGCCAAAATATTCCTAGCTCTCCGTGAGCTCCAGGAATCGTTCTGCCCAATGTTGCTCTTTCTCCAGCCCCAGTAGTTTCCTTTCATAGAAATGTGCAAGTCAGCATGCAGCCACAGACTCGTGAGGAGCCCTCTGTGGATCTCCAAAGAGCTCTCCCCAACCCACACCTCTCTCTGTGCCTCTCCCTGCTCTGTGATATTCTACCCTGTACATTCTAGCTGCCTTGACTTCCCTGGACTCTCATCTCCGTTTCTGTAATTCATTGAGACTGCTGGGTTCCGCTTGGATGTTTGCTTCCACTTTGCAGCTTGGAAATCGTCTCCAGATAGCTGGTGCCATTGGAGGTCTAATCTAGTTTATATCTCTTGTCTCAGAGATCATAGTCCTGTACTACCTTTTGCCCAATGTTTGCAAGCTGTTGTTTCAGGTTTTTTTAGTGTTCTGGTTGTTTAAGGTGGGAGAGTAAATCCAGTCTCTTTTGTTCTGTCTTGTTTGGAAGTGGAAATCTCATGGGTACTAATTTTTTTTTTTTTTTGAGATGGAGTCTGGCTCTGTCACCCAGGCTGGAGTGCAATGGCGCGATCTCAGCTCACCGCAACCTCTGCCTCTTGGGTTCAAGCGATTCTCCTGCCCCAGCCTCCTGAGTAGCTGGGATTATAGGCATGTGCTGCCATGCTCAGCTAATTAGTGTATTTTTAGTAGAGACAGAGTTTTGTCATGTTGACCAGGCTAGTCTTGAACTCCTGACCTCAAGCGATCCACCTGCCTTGGCCTCCTAAAGTGCTGGGATTACAGGCGTGAGCCACCACACCCGGGCTCATGTATACTATTTTAAAGAACTTTTGTTAACATCTTTGTAGACGACCTGCTTATGCACAATAGTAAGAATGTAAATTGTCCCACTCAGTTTCTTGATGGATAGGTAGCCATTACTATTTTTGTGTTTACCTGCAAGCTGGGTTTACTGGCTAAGATTGAGCCCGGAAGATTTGTGTTTCTGCATTACTTACTTTAGTAAGGCATGTTACTATGGAAGAAACAGCTTCTAGAAGCATAAACTATTTTTTGTGCCTTTCTCTTTCTGCCTGATGTCACCCTTCAGTGAAGGACTACCAGCTGGTCCAGAAGGGAGGAGGACAAGAGTGTGGTGACTCTCAGGCCCAGCTGAGCCAGTACTCCCAGCACTTTGCTTTTATCGCTAGTCACCTTCTGCAAACCAGCATGGACAGCCATTGTCCCGAGGCAGTGGAAGCAACTTGGGTCCTGTCGCTGGCCCTCAAAGGATTGTATAAAACATTAAAGGTAATGGTGAGCTTCTGCAGTTGGCAATAGATCTGTCTATAATTTGACATCTGTATGGGGATTAACTAGGAGGAAATGCCATCTGATTTCGATGGACAGTAAACCGTAGGAACTTCATCATTTTTAGAAACATCTGGGCCTTGCACAGATAACTTCAAAGATGAAATACAGTTTTCCTGATAGTCGGGTTCTCTGTCTTTCCATACTGGTTCCATATAGAACCAGGCAGGGACCTTGTAGGACTTCGTCAGCCATGATCAGAGGCCTGGATTTTAGCCTAAAGAGCACTGGAAAGCGTTTGGGAGTTCCAGCAGGGGTGTGACATAAAATAGGCTTCATTCAAAAGCATTTGTTGAATGAGTGAATGAGAGTGAATGAACAGACAGTGAGTTATAGCTAAGGTTGTACCTTCTTGACTCCAAGGCCATCACAAATCATTCTTTTTCTGCTTGGCAGGCTCACGGTTTTGAAGAGACCCATGCTACCTTCCTTCAGACCGATTTGCTGAAGTTGCTGGTGAAAAAGTGCAGCAAAGGGACTGGCTTCAGTAAAACGTGGCTCCTCCGGGACCTGGAAGTAAGAGACCAGAGCGACTCCTGCTACTCTTGCCTGGTGCAGATGTACTGGCCTGGGAGTTAGAAGTGTCAGCAGGTTCCAGCTGCCTCTGCCCTGTGCACACTCATTTAGTACAGTGTTTGAAACTCCTTGCTTCTGTGTTCCCTTCCGGAAATAGGGATTATGACACCTGTCTACCCCTGACGGAAAATGAATTTAATGTTTGTTCAAGAACAGTGGAACAGAAGCATTTCATGGAAACACGTGATTAAGCATTATGTCATGGTCATAAAGTACACCCTTGAATTATTATTTCCCTTTAAAGTTCCTTTCAGCCACAATCAGCTGAAATTTGTCCTCGCTTATATTTATTTTATGTAGGATTTTAGTTGATAACTGTAATTTTATTGCTGTTCGCCTTAGACCTTGGAGTTTTCTTAGTGGAATTTCTGTGGTTCCCTGTGGACCTTCTGTGCCCAGAGCCAGCTTTAGGCCCAGGAAAGGCTGCTGCTGCAGAGGAGGGAGTGCGTGGCCATTCACAGCCCAGAAGAGCCTGCACCTGCAGAAACAGCTCTCAGTTGCCAGAAGGATTTGGTTAGGTTTAAGGGAAATATGCTAACACATATGAATGGATAATTTGGAGAGTATTTGAACTTTTATTCTTAGGGAATATTTTAAATTAAAATTTTTTATTATTAGAACCACATTGCAGAAAACTTAAAAACTGTAAAAGAAAAAAAACCCTCCAAACCCCATATCCCAAACCCAGCTGCCATTAGCCTTTCATGTATTTTCTCCCTCTCGTTTTGTTTCTGTGCATCTACAGTACATGCGTAACTCTAGACTGCGTGACGAGCATAGTATCAAATCAACTGATGGCCTACGGGCATCTTTCTAAGTTTTGATGTGGTTTTCATAACCACCACTTTTTCTGGCTACATACGATACATGAAGGTGGCTTTCAGGTTTTGCCATTAGTGCTTCACTGAGCATATTGTGAAAATAACTGTATATATTTTACATTATTCGTAACAGATGAGTTGCTGGGTGAAAGCATATGAGCATTTTCGTAGCTGTTTACATTTTGCCAAAAGAAGTTCTAAAAAGGATGGTGGCGGTTGATACCGTCTGTGGGAAAGTTAATCAACACAAAGGTCCCCATAGTGTACAGTTAGTGTTTCTTCGGTTATAGAGGATGAGTAAACAGACATTCGTGTTTCTTTTCTAATTTCACATTCTTTGAGTAAAGTCTGATGTCTTAAAAAGTTAGGGCAAATATTTTCATGATTAACGGACTGTGCCGTCTTCCCACCCCCTAGCGCTCACGTTCTGCGGGTTTTCTTTCTGTGTAGATTTTGTCCATCATGCTGTACTCCTCAAAAAAGGAGATGAGCGCTTTGGCTGAGCACGGAGACCTAGAGCCGGTTGAGCGCGGAGGCCGAGAGGAAGAGGAGGAACAGCCGGCCAGCAGCCCTGGCGACCCAGAGCAGAAAAAGCTGGACCCCCTCGAGGGCCTGGATGAACCCACCAGAATATGCTTCTTGGTGTGTTCTTGAGTCCCCATGTGGCTTGGGCAGGGGCTTCTGAGGGATGGCTTCTCTTTGGCTCAGGCCATGTTTCAGCCTAAGCATGAAAATGCTTCCGTCTGATGTCCTGAGAATTCCCTTTCTAAAGACTCAATCTGTGTTGTTGGAGAATCCAGAAGAACAGAAAAGCCCCACAGCAATAGTTCTTAATATTTTTGGTTATAAACTCAAAAGCTTTAGCTCCTCTCTCCCCATAAAATACACATTCAAATATGCATGTAACATTTTGCATGAATTTCCACTAAAGCCCTAAGGCCTGTATGTGAACTCCTATGTGATAGTTGCTTCCTCATAGTTTCTCAGAAATACACTCTTACCTTCCATAGATAGTCTATTCTTCTTCAGAACAATATGAGAAGGATGAGGGCTTGGACTTCAAAAGCTGTAACTAAATGAAGAGTAAACAGAATGTCGGGTAGAATGTCAGAAAAAGCAAATCCTGGCCAGGCACAGTGGCTCACACCTGTAATGCCAGCACTTTGGGAGGCGGAGGCAGGAGGATTTCTTGAGGCCAAGAGTTCAAGACCAGCCTGGGCAACATAACAAGATGCTGTCTCTACCAAAAATAAGACTAGCCAGGTGTGGTGGCATGCCCCTGTAGTCCTAGCACCCAGGAGGCTGAGGCAGGAGGATGACCTGAGCCCAGGAGCTCAAGGTTACAGTGAGCTGTGGTCTCACCACTGCACTCCAGCCTGAGCAACCAAGTGAGACCCTGTGTCAGAAAAAGAAAATACAGCGTCCAGGTATGTGCTGGTTGTCAAACCGGAGTGTAAAACGGCATAGGGACGCAGCAGTGAATACAATGTGGTAAATAAGTATTTACTATTAGCATTGTGTTTTGTTGATACGCTAGTTCTTTGGGGTTTTAGTGTTTTATAATTTCCTTTGAAGTTACAATAGGAATGCAGATGTTATAGTCCATGTTTTAGTGCTTATAGTTTCATATGCTTTTTAAACTATCCATATAATGTTCTTAAGTTACAACCTGTGGAAGCTTTGGACATATTGTCTTCTCAGGTTTAAGTTCAGTTTATCAGTAATGCATTGAAGCGCTTTTAACGGTTCTCGTCTGCTTCCTCCCTGGGCCTTCAGATGGCTCATGACGCCCTCAATGCCCCTCTGCACATCCTCCGGGCCATATACGAACTGCAGATGAAAAAGACCGACTCTTTCTTCCTGGAGGTTCAGAAGAGGTAAGGGACATTTTCGTGCAGCCCGAGTGTGGCAAGGGAGAGAACATGTGAGGCTGGGAGGGTGCACCTCCTGACAATGGGCTCAGGACGGACGCTCCGACAGGCCGGGAAGCAGTTGTTAGTCCTTCGTAAAGCGATGTCGAGGGCACCTGTGCTACACCGCACAGATCATCTTCCAAGTGCACTTTTCATCTTGAAAACTTCTGTTTGTAGCCTCTGAGAGTCACCTCATTTTACAGACGCAGACATTGGACAGGCACCGAGATGTCTCTTGTGTATAATCCCAGTGAGCAGATAGCACGGAGCCGAACTGCTGCTCGAGAGATTTTTAAAATTAAGAACATTCCCTTTTTCTTGGCCAGGAAGTTCAGAGCTAGTTCTTGGGCCCAGCTTTTTAATTTGGGTAGAACTTTACAAATCTGCAATCTCGTCTCCTCCTCCATCCCCCATATCCTAATTTTGACTTCTTCTAATTTATAGTAATTCTCATTTAATTTTTCTTTCATTTTATATTTCGTATTTCTCTTTACCGTATGTGTTTCTTGTATACTGCCTAAAATCCTTTATGAGAAAAGCAGGGTTGCTCAGTTAGGGTACGGTCTAAGCTGCTGTAACAGAGAAACCAGAAATGTAATGGACAGATAGATAGAATTTATATGATGGACAGATAGAATGTAAAGGTAGGAGAGAGAGAATTTTTTCTCTCTCTCATATAACAGTCCAGAGGTAGGCAGAGTCTGGAGTGGGTGACAGCTCTGCTCCACAGAGTGACCCAGAAATCCCAGCGTTCTCACCTGTGGAGTGAGAGCTTGCTCGGCCACCCCACCTCTAGGTTCGAGCCCAGAGGAAACGAGAACGTGGAGAAAGGAGTGCACTGTTAGCCCAGTAGACTCCAGAGGTGGCCTGCTACTCTGAGAGCCTTCCTCTGCCAAGAACCAGGGGCATCCCCACTCTAGCTGCTAACCATGTCTCTAGCTGGGTGACCATCTCTCTTGCTAAAACTCTGGGGAGCTTTAGGGAGAGAAGGGTCACCGAGTTTCTGCCAGAGGCGTCCAACTGTTCAGACTGTGCAATAATGCCAGCACCAGGCTGTAACCACTCCAGCTGTTTCTGTACCTCACTTCTGTTTTCTGTATGTCCTCTGCCTTGTTCTGTCCATAAAGCTCCAGCCACAGCAGCAGAGTCACTCTGAACTCGTTCTCATTCAGGAGCTGCCCAATTCTGGGATCACTCTTTGCTCAAACTCTGTTAAATTTTTAAAAAACAAAAGAGAGAAGGGGCGTCCAGGCATGGTGGTGTGAGCCTGTCATCGCAGCTACTAGGGAGGCTGAGGCAGGAGGGTTGCTTGAGCCCAGGAGTTCCAGTCCAGCCTGGGCAACGTAGCTCATCTCTAAAACACCAAATCACCTAAAAAACAAATACATTTCAAAAAAATGTTTTTAAATGAAAGTAAAACATTTGAATTAATTTTAAAAATGAAAAAGATGGAAGAGGAGAATGGATTTTGCAGGCGAGTGTGCATCCTCTGCCACAGAGCTTACATGCATCCATGAATAACTAAAGGCTGTGAATCCAGTTAGCAAAATACAGAAAGGGACAGTGTCATTGGTACTAACAGAAAAACAGCTCTGATCAGCATTGCTGACAAGTTTAAGTGCAGGTGAAAACTCTGGCCTTTCTGTGCTTTCGGTCCTCAACTTCGTGCCACCTTTCTTAAGGTTTGACGGTGATGAGCTCACCACAGATGAGCGGATACGGTCCCTGGCTCAGCGGTGGCAGCCCAGTAAGAGTCTGAGGCTAGAAGAGCAGAGCGCCAAAGCTGTGGATACAGACATGATTATCTTGCCATGCTTGGTATGTCACCCCACCTTGGACCCAGAGTGTCTGCATCCCCATCCCCGCCCCCATACCGCCACTGTAAGAAGGCTGGACCTCTGTAATGGTGGTCTTGGGTTTGCAGTCCCGGCCTGCACGCTGTGACCAAGCCACTGCTGAATCGAACCCTGTGACCCAGAAGCTGATCTCCAGCACAGAGAGTGAACTGCAGCAGAGCTACGCCAAGCAGCGCCGCAGCAAGAGCGCCGCCCTGCTGCACAAGGAGCTGAACTGCAAGAGTAAGAGGGCTGTCCGTGACTACCTCTTCCGAGTGAACGAGGCCACAGCCGTCCTGTACGCCCGCCACGTGCTTGCGTCCCTGCTCGCCGAGTGGCCCAGCCACGTGCCAGTGAGTGAGGACATCCTGGAGCTCAGTGGCCCTGCCCACATGACCTACATTTTGGATATGTTCATGCAGCTGGAGGAAAAGCACGAGTGGGAGAAGGTAGTTATGCAGCCCAAGCTTTCGCTCACCCCCTGGGCTCTTCCTTTGCCAGACAGGCTTCCTCCAGTGAGTGCGTCCTGGAGCGAGGCTACCCGTGTGGCTGCGCAGCTCCCTCACGGGTGTGAATGCAGCGAAGCTAGGGCCACTGTATCCTCCCCCAAGGACTGGGCTGCTGAGGAACTCAGGCCCTGAGCGCCATTTCCTGCTGAACTAGAAAGCTTTGTCGCCACCTTCCCAGTTTCTAAGTGCCGAAATTTTGAGACACATTTGGTAGCTCCTTTTTCACCTGGTCCCTCACCCACCTTCACCCACACACGCAGTCCATGAGGAAGCCCATTTGGCCTCTCTCCCCCAGACCTCGAGGTCCTGTCCCGGCCTTGCAGCCCTGCAGGTGCTGGCAGGCTTGCTCTAGTGTACTTCTCTTTCGGAAGGTGTGAAGGGAGCCGTCCTGCCCCCACTCGGCCCTCGCGTGGATGCACCCTCCCCAGTTCTTGCCACCTGGAGCTCCCAACTCTGCACCTCACTCTAGGCATCGATCACATTGCGTGGTCATTATTTATCCGTAGGCCAGTCCACTTGCTTGGCAGGGACCCCTTCAAGGACAGGACGTTTATGACTGGTTCTGTTAGTTCTGTCAGACCACCTTAAGCAGTAGCATTCTGAAAGGACTGCAGTGTCCTGATGGACAGCAGGGGCCCGGTCAAGTGAGAGGTGGCCGGTGGAGCTGGTTTTGGGTGATGGAGTCACAGAGGCTGTTTCTAGGTCTAAGGTGATGCAGCACCTTTGGGTGGGCCTTGGGTTGAAGTAAACTCTCCTTCCCGATGCACTAGCAGGCCCTGACCTTATCTGCCTGCGTCCCACCAGATCCTGCAGAAAGTGCTCCAGGGATGCCAAGAAGACATGCTGGGGCCCATGGCCCTGGCTGCCTGCCAGTTCATGGAGGAGCCGGGAATGGAGGTGCAAGTGAGGGAATCGAAACACCCATATAATAACAACACCAACTTTGAGGTAGGACTCGGGGTTGGCAGGCCCAGTGTGTGCCACTGAGTGGCAGAGACCTCACAGCCCCCACAGGGGCTCTTTCCCCAACAGGCCTGGCCAGGGAAGGGCCTCCTTGAACAAGCTGCGGTCTGCCTCCCTGAGGCCAGGGCTTCTGCACAAGCGAGTGTCCTCTTGTTCGTGCCTTTCTTGTTTTAACAGAAGAAAACGGGCCACCTGGCTGTGGAGGAGAGTGTTACTTTCCCTGCAGCAAGCTCCTGCGAGGGAGTCCTCAGCTTCGCAGTGGGGCAGGGAGTCAGAATGTGGTCCAGGTTGAACCTCACTCTTCGGCTGCCTCCTAATGACCTGCCCACACCTTGGACACCACAGCCCCTTTTTAAAATGTCCCAGAACTGAATCAAACTGTCATCTTTTCCATCTTTAACTTTGTATCTGGGCAGGGAGGTTGGAGTTTTCATGAGGCAGGAATGGGGCAGCCTCCACTATTCTCATTGTCTTAAGACCATCTGTATCCCTTTGGCACTTTTTTTTTTGAGACAAGAGTCTCTCTTTGTTGCCCAGGCTGGAGTGCAGTGGTGTGATCTCGGCTCACTTCAACCTCTGCCTTCCAGGTTCAAGTGATTCTCATGCCTCAGCCTCTAGAGTAGCGGGAAGAAAGGCACCCACCACCATGCCCAGCTAATTTTTGTATTTTTAGCAGAGATGGGATTTCACCACGTTGGCCAGGCTGGTCTCAAACGCCTGACCTCAGGTGATCTGCCTGCCTTGGCCTCCCAGAGTGCTGGGATTACCGGCCTGAGCCACCTCACCTGGCCCCCTTTAGCACTTTTAAAAATGTTGGAGAGGAAGAAGACATGGTGGAGTTGCTGAGGCATCTGCCTCTGAGTGGAAGGCACCCACAGCAGCGACGGCGGAGGATGGAAGCCAATTTAGAACTGGGTGATTGGCCAGCTGAGATGTTGTTTCTCGGAGGTATAACCTCCTAACTGTCTTCCTTCCAAGCCTCTTCTCTCGCCTGGTTCCTGGGCTCCAGCCCCATTCCCTTGCACACAGGCACATGTGGTCAGCCACCATGTTTGACCCCCAGGAGGCCTTGTCTTCTCCACCGACCCTAGACACTCCTTGCCCTTCTCTGGGGTTCCTGTTGCTGCTACTTTCTGATTCCTCACTCCTGCCTCACCCTGGCCTTGCTCCACGCCAGCTGTCAGTGATGCCACCGCCGTGCAAGCCTCACCAAAGCCTTCCAGGGTTGCCCCTGCCAATCTCTCTGGGGTCATGTCTTGTCCCTGTTCCTACTTCCACATAGACACCCTTTACTCCAAGCACGCCGCGCTCCTTGCCGTTCCCTGATGTGCTGCGCCTTCCCAGTGCTCTTCCCAGCCTGAGATGCGCCGCAGGCACTCACATCACCTCGCCTCCCACTCCCACTTCTCCCGTCAGGGTTCCCCTGTCCCCTTCGCTCTGCACAGTAGCCCGACCCTCCTTCGAGGGTGCCCTGTGTCACCTGCCCCGCCATGCCTCCCTCCCACCATATGTGCAGCCTGTGCATGCTCCTCACCGCAGCTGGACTGTGCACTCCTGGAGGCCAGGGCGGTGGTTTCCTCATTCTCACACCCCCGGGTCCAGCCGAAGGACTCGGTATGGGGCAGCTGCAGTCAATGTCTAGTGAGCAGTATCAACAGGTGTTCTTCGTTTCCCTCCCTAGGATAAAGTTCACATTCCCGGTGCCATCTACCTCTCAATCAAATTCGACTCTCAGTGCAACACGGAGGAGGGCTGCGATGAGTTAGCCATGTCCAGCAGTAGTGACTTCCAGCAAGACCGACACAGCTTCAGCGGGTCTCAGCAGAAGTGGAAAGATTTTGAACTTCCAGGTAGTGAAACAAATACTCGATGATATAGGTTCTTCGCAGACAGTGTTTACACTTGATACTGAGAAGGGAACGTACTGGAGAATGTTTAAAGGGGTTTAGTACCCTTCATCAGAAACACCTCTGTTGCCATTCCTGTTGCTGCAGTTCCTGATCCGCCTGATTCTTGTGTGCCTAGGAGACACTCTGTATTACCGCTTCACCTCCGACATGAGCAACACGGACTGGGGCTACAAATTCACCGTGACGGCTGGACACCTGGGGCGGTTCCAGACAGGTGTGTGCGCGGGGCTTTTCGTTGGCACCATCTGCCTGCCAGGGACACTCCATGGCTCTGGGTGCCATGATGTCACTGATCTTGGTTAAATCAAAGCAGGTACTTGTCTCTCACACTTTCACAAATTTGTGTCACAAACCCCACACCTGTCACTCTTAAGTATGATTTCATTGGCTAGTTGAAACTTGAATGGCCAGCTTGAGAGGCATTCTGTCAGGGCCAGAAAAAGATGCTTGTTCTCGTAGGATTTGCCAGGGCGTTTTGATGGGAGGAGGAACTGAAAATATTGCTTCTGTGTTATTTTTACAAAAGCCTTAATTTCAGCCGGAGTTAAATGATCACAATCATTTCATCCTATTTTTTAAAATTTGGGCAGTTTATAAAATGTATAATTCGTAATGTACACAATTGTTATACTTTATATAATAATACTACTTGTTACATCTCTGTTTATATATCTGTGTTTTGGGTGTTGGCCAGGATTCGAGATTTTGAAGCAGATGTTGTTAGAAGAAAGGGTTGTGCCTCATCTCCCATTGGCAAAAATTTGGGAATGGCTGGTGGGCGTGGCGTGTCGCCAGACTGGCCATCAGCGGTTAAAAGCCATCCACTTACTGCTGAGGATTGTGCAGTGCTGCAGCCCCAGGTAAGCCGCCCGCGTCCTGGACGTGAGGCCTGTGCCAGGCGTATGTATCCCCGCTCTGTGACTGGCCCTTTCATTCTCTTAGTGGTGTCTTTGAAAAGACATTTGTGACTTTCATGTCTTCCACTTTTTCAGTCATTTCCTTTATGATAGTGTTCTTGGTGTCTTGCTGAAGAAATGTTTGCCTTATTCCATGAAGATATTTCCTGTATTACGTTCTAGAAGCGTGTTGTCCTTTCACACTTAGAGGAGCATCTACCTGTGGAATGCATGTTGCTGTATGATAGAAGGGGTAGGCGTCAAGTTAGTTTTGTTCCATACGGCTCTCCGCTTGGCTCTCTAGATCTTTTTTTTTTTTGAGAGGGCGTCTCACTCCGTCCAGGCTGGTGTGACTATAGATGAATTTGATGAGAATCAATATCTTTAGAACACCGAGTCCTCTGATCCACAACCATTATATAGTCGTCTATTTATGCTCCTCTGTCATTGAGGTCTTCTGTCGTTTTATAGGTTTCCATGTCGAGGACTTAACATTCTGTTAAATTTATTACTAGGTATTTAATGTTCTTGATGCTACAATTGGCACTTTTTATTTCAGTTTTGTTTTTGCTGATGTACAATTAATTTTTGTATATTGTCCTTGTATCCAGTGACCTTAAATTTTTTTTTTTTTTTTTTTTTTTTTTTTGCCAATAAAGCAGCTAAATTGGTTCATTCTAAGACTATCTATATAGATTATTTGGGATACAATCACGTTATCTGTAAATAAGTGAGTGTGATTTCTTCCTCTCCACACTCAGGCGCTGTTCTTGCCTTTTGCACTAGGTTGGATGTACAGTGTTGAATAGAATTGGGGATTGGACATAAGTGCCTTACTCCTCATCTGTGAGGGAAGGTGGTAGTGACTGTGCCAGTCCTGTTGTCTGTATACTTGGCCCCACCCTCCTTGCTCAGAACTCTACCCGCCAGGGTCCATTCTTCCTCTTTCCTGCATGTCTGAGGCACATAGACAGACACACAGAATGCTAGCCAGAGTGCGGTGATGATATTTGAAGTAACAGGTTGTCTTCTCATGGAATATGGAGATGTCGTTAAAATAATAAAGGACTCTCAAAGTCAGGGGAGAGAACCTGATGGCTTGTGTAGTCAGTCCATAGGCAGCACGGAGAGAGGGGAGAGCTAGGCATGCTGTTGTTACCCCATGTCCTCAGACGCAGACAGGATCACCCTGCCCCACACGGGCTTCGCTCTGTTCACTTGAGCACAGAGTCCAGTAAGAACAGCCTGGTCAAGCAATGCTTACGAAGCATGTAACCTCTCCATGGTGTCCTGGCTGGGGGCCCTCCCTGCCGGCAGTGGGAAGGAAGCCCTGTGCTCCTGCACACCCTGCTCTCCGTTGGCAACCTTCTTTCTAGTGGCGACACTTCCGCACTCTCTGTCCCGAGCCTGGAGGGAACTCTCAGCATGCCTTGCCACCCTAGGCTATTTCATGGGTGCTCCTCATAGAGTAACAGAGGGTCCTGCCTGAGGGCTCGACCCTGCGGCCACACGGGCCGGGGCAGCCCTGGAGAGAGGGACCGTCTCAGCTCACAGGTGCGTTTACTTCACATGCTGACGCCTCTCTGAAAACCCAGCTATAAAGCTATCGGAATCTTTCCGTGTGTTTTATGAAGATTTATTCCTCTGGGAGAAAGGGATTGGCTTCAAGATAACAATTAAATATACACAGTAATTTTTCAAGTCAGAAAAAGCAAATTTCTTTAAAAAAAAAAGCAAAATCCAACATTTTATACATATATATATATGTGGCCATGTAACAAGTTCTAGAATATTATTTATTTGATAATTTTCCTTCTCCAAAGGATATCGAGTTAGAATTAAAGCACAGCCTCCCTCTGAGTAAAACAGAAAAAAAAACACCTCAGTTCATCCTCTCAGCAGGGGTTCTGCTTTACTTAGGAAAAAGATTTCTGCCTGAGCAACCTTCCAAGCATATTCTGTGTTTCCTAAGCCAAGCCTAAAATCATAACACTGGTAGTCATCGTTATCTGTTTTTTTTTTTTTTCTTTTGCAACATAGTCTGGCTCTTTCACCCAGGCTGGAGTGTAGTGGCACAATCTCAACTCACTGTGGCCTCCACCTCCCGAGCTGAAGTGATCCTCTCCCCTCAGCCTCCTGAGTAGCTGGGACTACAGGCATATGCCACCATCCCCAGCTAATTTTTGTAATTTTTGTGGAGACGGGGTTTTACCATGTTGCCCAGGATGGTCTCAAATTCCTGGGATCAAGCAGTCCCCCCACCTTGGCCTCCCAGAGCGCTGGGATTGTGGCTATGAGCCACCGCTCCTGGCCATCTTTTTTTTCTTTAATTTTTTTTAGAGGTGGGGTCTTATTCTTTGGCCCAGGCTGGAGTGCAGTGGTACCATCCTAGCTCACTGCAGCGTGAACTCCTGGGCTCAAGTGATCCTTCCGCCTCAGCCTCTTGAGTAACTAGGACTGCAAATAGGAGCCACCACGCTTGTCTTTTAAGTGTTCTTTTCCAATGATAAAAGCAGTGAGCATTGTAGAAAACCTAGAAGGCCGAGGGGGACAGCTGCTGGCAACAACTTTTGCTATGTCTGTTTCCTGTGGTTTTTCATTTGCATAGAGAAAATACTGTATATGCAGGTTATTTTTGAATTGTATTTTGTATGTAAAGTTTTACATCTTTTTTCATTTAATATTTTTTTGAAATGAGTTCCCACTGTCATAGGAAAGTCTCCAAAACTTTTTTTTTTTGGAGACAGAGTCTCACTCTATTGCCAGGCTGGGGTGCGGTGGTGCGATCCCAGCTCCCTACACCTTCTGTTTTCCGGTTTCAAGCAATTGTCCTGCCTCAGCCTCTTGAGTAGCTGGGACTACAGGTGTGCACCACCACGACTGGGTAATTTTTTTGTATTTTTAGTAGAGATGGGGTTTCACCATGTTGGCCAGGATGGTCTCTATCCCTTGACCTCGTGATCTGCCCGCCTCGGCCTCCTTCTAGGATTACAGGCATGAACCACCGTACCCAGCCAACTTTTTTTTCTTTAAGAGACAAGATCTCACTCTGTTGCCCAGGCTAGTGTACCGTGGTGCAGTCATGGCTCACTGCAGCCTCCAAGTCCCGGGCTCAAGCGATCCTCCCACCTCAGCCTCTCGAGTAGCTGGATGCCATCATGCCCAGCTGTTGTTGTTGTTGTTTTTAATTTTTTGCAGAGGCAGGGTCTCGCTCTGTTTCCCAGAGCAACCCTTGAGCTGAAGTGACCCTCCCACCTCAGCTTCCCAAAGTGGTGGGATTACAGGTGTGAGCCCCCGTGTCTGGCCCATAACGTCCGTTTTTAAAGGTGCACGGTCATTCCCGTGCGCACACTTCTGGGCCTCCTGTTCCCTTGGAGCCTGGTTCTGAAGTTCAGGTTCCGCGCCTTTCCTTCTTTGCTGTTGGTGACTGTTTTGTGGGGAGCATAGGTGAGACTGTTTTGTAACCACTTGCACCAGCTGTGGGGAGGGAGGGTCTGAGCTGCGGCTCCTGCCAGCTGTCAGCCGTGGGACCCTGGCGTGGCTCTCTAAACCACCCACCTCCGCGGCTCCTCCCGCAGCGACCTGTGTGACCTGGCACTGTTGAAGCCCCTGTGGCAGCTGTTTACCCACATGGAGTACGGCCTGTTTGAGGACGTGACGCAGCCCGGCATCCTCCTTCCCCTGCACCGGGCCCTCACGGAGCTCTTCTTCGTCACCGAGAACCGCGCCCAGGTGAGGCCTGAGGGCTGCACAGGGAGCCCCGTGTCCCCGTGGGCTTTTGCTCCCTCTGCCACCCCGTCTGAGCCTGAGGGGTCTCAGCAGGCCGCACAGGACAGGCATGGCTGAGAGTCTGAGGCCCTCAGGTCAGCTCTGACGTGGCTTATTTTGTCAGGCCTAGCGCCAAAGGGGAAAACCCGCCCGGGAGCAGCCCTTGCTAGCAGTGAGTTTGGAGAATAAAAGGATGGCTTCTTTCTGCTTCCTCCTGTTTTCCCCTCAGCACAACAGACTCACTGAATGTGGGAGCTGAAGGGGCCTTTTAGAGCTCTTCGGCAGCCCTCTCCTTTCACACGAGGAAGCCGGCCTGAGGGTCCCGGCCTGGCACTGGGCACCTGGCTCCTGCCGGTCAGGTTCCTGCCCGGTTCTGAGCAAGGCAGTGCCATGTGGGCCTGGCGGAGTGAGTCAGCGTCCACCCGCGGGAGGCTTCTGCTTTCGTAGGCAGGTGTCCCAGGTGGTCTGGGAGAGCCATACTGCGCCTCTGGCACTGCGGCTCACAGCCCCCGCTCTCTCTGCAGGAGCTGGGTGTGCTGCAGGATTACCTGCTGGCCCTCACCACGGATGACCACCTTCTCCGCTGTGCGACACAGGTACCGTCTCCACCCCGGCAGAGCGGCAGAGAAGTCTGCGCACTGCGTCTGACTGGGACCGAACCCACCCCAAGCTTGCACGGAGCTCACCCCAGCTCAGTGGCTTCCTCCTGGTGCTCAGAGCACGTGCACGAGCGCCATTATGAGTCATTCATCTAAACCGTGGGGTCAGAAGACTTTGCGTCTTTAAAACCAAAACAACCAATGCCTTAAGTTTAGTTTGGCTGATTCTGGAAGTTTCCGTGGAGTTAGATCTCACATATTTTTCGATGTGAGTTGCTTCTCTGGTAGCGGAACTCCTGACAGCTGTTTGGTCTCAGGACGCTTTGCGCCTTTCACTGATGGAGGAGCTCAGAAAGCTTTTGGAGATGTGTATCCACATGTGCCATGAGAAATGAGGTTTTCCATTTTCAAATAAGCACAAGTTTAAACCTTTATCTATTTTTTTAAGTCGTGAACCACTTTCATGTTAATATGAATAACATGTCTTGTGAAAAACGACTCTAACTTTTCAAAATAATTACTGAGTGCTCTGGGACAAATAGGTGATGGAAAAAAAAGGGATTACTGCAGAGGGTGGCACTGGGTTCCATCCTTGCAGACCTCTCTCACACCTGGCCTAACAGAAGACGGCTGTGTTCTCACATCTACTTCTGTTCTGCAGTCAGTCATTTCACACGTCAGGCTCTGGAACATTCCACTGCATACTCACGAGATGGAAAGTGTAAAATGAACCTTGCAGGCCCCGAAAGGGTCTTGGGAGTTCCCTGGCCCCAGACTACATTTTGTGGCCCAACAACCCCCCAGAGGACAGCTGCGGACACCGAGGCTCACAGGGTTACCCGTGGGCGGACTCCCAGCCAGGAGCCCGGCCTCAGCACGGCGCTCTGTCCCTGGGAAGTGTTCTCAGAACGCTGCCCTTTTGCTGGAAAAGGGTCTTTCCGGCCCATACGCTTGGAAGTGGGAATGCCCCAGCACACGAGGAGGAGTTTGAACCCACCTGAGACCTGTAGGCAGAGAAGAAACTCCCTCTCCCCCAGCAGCTGCCCACAACATGCCGCTGCCACCCCGCGTTTTGTGATGTCACGTCACGACATTTCCCTATTGGACCGTCCTGGCCCCAAAGCCCAGCGTGGCGGCTTGCCTGTGCGCGGGTTCCTCTTGCTGCCCCGTCCAGTCTCCGTTGCGTTCTGGCTTTTCTGACCCTGCCCTCGGCCTGTGGAGTGTACTGCACCAGCGTCCTGACGCCTCTCCCTGCCAGCCCCCTTCCTCCCTCGGCCACCACCACTCTCCTGCTGCCCAGCCCGTGAAGGCCCGCGCGGCCTGCCTCCGCCCCCAGGCCACCTGATTCCCAGGGCCTTCCTGGCCGTTTCTGTGCCCTCTGCTCCCGCTTTGGCTGTTGGTTTCCCGCCAGGGCTGTGCCCTCCCACCTGACCTTCGCGCGGCTTTCCCAGACCTCTGCACACCGCCTCTGAGCCCCCGCAGCCCCTCTGGGCAGGGGTGATTTCTACCTTACATTTGGAGCTTTCACGTGGTCTCAATAGCATTTTCTCCCTTCCTGCGCCCTGTGGGCCTCTGGGGGAGGGGGACACATCTGGTTCATCTCAGGGCCTCCCTTCCCCATCCCCACGTCCTCAGCGCTCAACTGAGGGCTTGTTATCAGCACTCAGCGAATGAGGCAGTGAGTGGCTCCTGACCTTGGCGACAACTCTTTTTCCCTCCGCAGGCTCTGCAGAACATTGCTGCCATCAGCCTGGCCATCAACTACCCCAACAAGGCCACCCGCCTCTGGAATGTGGAGTGTTAGCCCTCGGTATGGCGTGCATGGGACTAGCTAATCTGCCACAGGGATTTTAGAGCAGACATGTAACCTCATTCAGGAAAATTCCTGTAGCACCAGTGCCCAGCTCTCCTTGAGCTCACTCCCACTCCAGTTAGGATGCCAAGCAGCCACGTCTCCAAGAGCTCCTGTGTGCAGGCTGGACACAAGCACATGCTGTAGCGTGCTGAGAATAAGCAAGCCGTGCGGAATGCCACAGAAAGGGCCCCTGAGAAGGTCCAGAGAGCAGCCTTCTCCAGGGGCTGCCCCTGCAGGGGCCGTGGGCCCCGGAACGCTTGGAAGCAGCCTCTCTGGATAGGGTGTCTCTGAGCTGGAACTGCCTGCACCCACCTCGAGAAGGAGGCACAGGCCACGCAGATCTACCTTTCCAGCAAGACCCCTGGCGGCGGCGGCGGCCCAGCCGGGACCCTCTCTTCGCTTTTGCTTCTTCTGACTGGGTAATTCAAGCCAAACCAAAGCTGGCGAGAGCCCCTCCTGGCCACCACTGACCCCCAAGCATCCAGTGCCGGACCAGGCATCGCGCTGGCTCCCTGCACGGCCGTGCCCTCCCAGAGAGCTCCTCGAGGAGAGGAAGTGCCCTCGGGAGCAGCCGGCACGTGCCCACATGCATCCGCTCAGCGCCAGTCAGCACAGCCACAGTTTCCAGGTGGTGGTTTAACATATTTCAGTGCCTGCCTCACGTTTCCAGAGCAGAATCACACCGGTGGTGGTCTCCCTTGGGGGACCTCAAGGGCGTGACTGGAGACAGACCAGTCAGGAGGACAAATTATGTGAAAGTCCCAGAACTCGCGGAATACGCTTGAGCTTCCGTACCTTGAAGATGATCAGAGGATATCTGATTTTAAGAGTAAACACCCCACGATTTTATTTCTGCTTGACGGTCTTGGGAGTCCGTCATACCCACCTCCGGGACTCTGCGTGGCTGTTTGGCTGTCCCTTGTAGCAATAACTACGTTAGTTCTAGTCAGTGCTGTTTTACATTTCCCTTTTTGTGGTTTTAGTGTTGCCCTGGAGTGCTGATGATGACTCCTCCTCCAGAGCACTCCTGGGAGCATGAAGCAGGCGGGGCGTGTGGGCCGCGTGCCGGCTTCAGTGGGACCTGTGGGGACGAAGCACATCCCACCACACAGCGCCCGGGCCAGGGAAGGGGCCCCACCACCCAGGCCAGGCCTGACCGGGTGGGCACTGCCTGGCCCGGTGAGCCCCGTGGCCTCTCCAGACCCCTCTGCTCAGGGTCTGCAGGGGTCTGGATTGCAAGGGCCTGAGGCTGCGGGTCGGGAGCATCTTCCCGTGAGCACCTTCGCCTTGTGGGTCAGGACGCCCAGGTGCAGCGGGCTTCACAGCGCTCGACTCGGGTTCTCGGCCAAGCCCCGGAGTTCAGGTGGAACCATCACGGGGTGGGATTCAAGGGAGACAGGAACGCACGGGGCAGCCCTGAAACTCGTGGCCCGAGGCCTTCGTCCTGGCGTCCGGGCGTGGCGTGGTTCCCGAGGAGGCAGGTGCTGCCCGCACCGTGGAACCCCTTCTCCCATCTTTCGCTCTTTGCCAAACCGACCTTGCTTTGGGAGCTGCTGCTCCCCTCTCACTCCCCCCACGTTCTGCGCCCCGCAGACCCCCGGAGGTCTCACGGGACACAGGTCTCGGTGCTTGGGGGAGAGGCCCCGCTGCTCAGACTCAGCCCTCCTCCCTCCTCCCTCCCGTCAGCAAGATCGGCTGTAAATACACGCTGGGCTCCTCAGAGCTGCTCTCCGCTCCCCGCCCTTGCTGTTCCGGGCTCTGCGCTGCAGCTGGCCGGGAACACGCCCGAGTCCGCCCGCGGCGGCTGCTCTCCCGCCCGGCCCGGCCGCCTCCGCCTCCGGCCACCGGGTGGCGCTGCCGAGCCGGAGCCGCCGCGTCCCGGCGCCTTCCAGGAGCCCCAGGCCCGAGGAGGCCAATCCCGCAGAGCAAAGCTGGAACCACGTGCCTACGCTGTAAAGAAACCCGTTCCAGAGCAGGCCTGTGCAAACGGACGCTGTTCCTAATGAGAGGAGTGACGTATTTTCATCACCGTTTTTAATTTGTTTTCTTACGGGTTTACGATTTTGAATTTTTCTTATTTGGTTGAAAGAAAGAATTTTGATTTTATCAGCTGAGTGAGTTCAGCCTGTAAAAAGGATAAGTTGTGGGTAAAATATGCAAATGAAGAGAAATATATTGTACAAATTCTATATAACAAGGTACGCCTGTGTGTGGACTCGTTTCTCCCTCCTCCCTCCACCCCGCCGGGTCTCGTGGCACTCGGGCGTGGAGGTTCCACCGCGCCCAGACTGATGAAAGGGATGGAAAGCTGCTGCAGACCTTCTTCCAGGCCATCCTCCCGCGCCCGCAGCCCGCGCTCCTCCGAGATCCCACGGCTTGGGTTCACCCCGCTGTGCGGCCACGCGGAGGTTTCCGGGGTCTCTGCTCCCCAGCCCGGCGCCCTGGCCCGGCCGCTCTGGTGGCCGCAGGACACTGCGGAGCCGGGAGAGGAAACAGGTCCCAGTAGGTGGCCTCGCTCCAGGGACTGGCTGCCTTCCCGCCGGCCTCTGACCCAGGTGCGGCCTGAGGTTTCCCAGCCCCTGGGCCCCCCACTTCCTCCCTCCGGGCCCTGGTTTGCCACGCGCTGCCCCGTCCCCTTCCCCGACGCATTCTGCGGCTGAGGACGGTCTGGCAAATTAGAGAAGAGTCCCTTCTTGCCGGGGCAGCACTTAACCAGCCTTTGAGGGCCATTTGTTCCAGTCTGACTCATCCCCCGTAGCGCCAGACTGCTGTCGGGGGAGCCCCAAGGGCCTGGACCCAGCCTCCGCCCTCGCCATCCCTCAGGCCAGAGAGAAACTGGCTTCAGCGTGAGACTCGGCAGGACCGGTGCCCCCAGACCTGCGCCACGCTGGAGGCGCTCTCCAGGGCCTGGTGCAGATATTCACACCCTCCCCGCGTCTCCTGGTCACTCTGAAAAGCAGGCGTGTCCACCTGAGCCCTGCCTGGCTGGTGGCCGGCGTGACTAAGGTCACTGCTGAGACCGAGCCGGCACCCGTGGACTAAGAAGGGCGCAGAGACCAAGGCGAGTTGAGCCTTAGCTTCTAGAACTGAAGAGAAGCACCGGCGGAGTCTCCTGACTTCATCAAGAAGCAGACACAAACAGGTGGGGAGCCCGGGCCCCCAGCCAAGGCTGCCGCGCAGGGGCGCTCGGTGCACGCCCACCCACTCATCCACGCCCCCCGCACGCCCAGGCTGGGCTCCATGCGGACCCCCAGAGCCGCCCAGGCGCTCAGGCAGAAGCCAGCCGGTCCAGACACGGCCCTCGCGCTTCCCTGGCACCCCCTCCTGCCCCTCCCCTCCTTCCCTGCGGACAAAATCCTGTTTTCTCCATGAGGTGACTGTGGCTAATTTAATCTCAGGAAAGGCAGGACTTTCTACCAGCTCCTGAGGAAAGTCGTGGTTGATGTAAGTCCCCCCCGCCCGCCCCACCAGGTAAGCTCACTTCTGTGTCCCAGCCCTTCTTGCAGTGAGGCTGTCTGGGACGCCTGAACCAGAGCAACCCCATCTTGAACAGGGGCTGGGTAAAAGGAGGCTGAGATGCGCTGGGCTGCATTCCCAGACAGACGTTCTGAGTCACAGGACGAGGTAGGAGCTCAGCACAAGACACAGGCCATGAAGGCCTTGCTGATGAAACAGCTTGCAGTAAAGAAGCCAGCCAAAACCCAGAACCAAGAAGGTGACGAGAGTGACCTCTTCCTCACTGCTGCACTCCCACCGGCGCTGTGACCGTGTACAAACGGCATGGCAAACGTCAGGAAGTTACCCTATATGTCTGAAAAGGGGAAGCATGAATAACCCACCCCTGTTCAGCATATAATCAAGAAATATGCAGAGGGTGGTGGCTCACGCCTGTAATCCCAGCACTTTGGGAGGCTGAGGCGGACAGGTCACAAAGTCAGGAGTTCGAGACCAGCCCGGCCAACATGGTGAAACCCCATCTCTACTAAAAATACAAAAATTAGCCAGGCCTGGTGGCGGCCGCCTGTAATCCCGGCTACTCAGAAGGAGGCTGAGGCAGGAGAATTGTTTGAACCCAAGAGGCGGAGGTTGCAGTGAGCCAAGATTGCACCGCTGCACTCTAGCCTGGGCGACAGAGTGAGAGTCTGTCTCAAAATAGATCAATAAAGAGAACCATAAAAATGGGCGACGAGCAGCCCTCAGGGCGGCTCTGCCTGTGGAGTAGCTGTTCCTTTTTTCTTTAGTTTCCAAATAAACTTGCTTTCACTTTATGGACTCGCCTCAAATTCTTTCTTGCATGAGATTCAAGAACCCTCTCTGGGATCTGGATTGGGACCCCTTTCCAGTAAAAAGGCGGCTCTCTGGCTGCATTCTCCAGAGGCTCTGGGAGGGAGCCCTGCTCCTCGGGCTCCCTTTCTGCCCAGACGAGATGCCTGGCCTCCCACGCAGTCTTGCCGCCATCAGGTAAAAAGCTGGAGGCTGAGAAGCCAACGCTCTGGGGCCGTGGGGGCAGAAGGACAGGAGTCTGACTCCTTCATTCCATTCTCTGAGCCCTAGAACGACTATCTCCAGGCGGGTGGGAGAGAGAACGTGGCGAGGTTCCTCTCACCTCAGCGGGAAGCATTTCTGACCCAACTTGATGCAACAATTTGGCTCCAGTAGGTTGAAATAATGTCACAGCTCTCTTCTCATCGTATTAACATGCATGGCATATGGAAGGGAAATGTAAAAATTCCAGAAATAAAAAGGCCTCAACAGTGTCCAGTTAGGCCACAGATGCCATCCGGTTGCAGCCGTTACCAAATTCTTCTTCTCTCTTGGGATTCTTGCATACGTAGCTTTGCTCATGCTCAGCCGGCTTCCAGACTTCCGATCTGGAGGCATTGTCCCGGGATGCGTTGGGATTTCTAAAGTCACTCCAAACTAAGTTCACACGGAAATGTATTGACTCACAAAACTGAAAAGCCCAAGGATTGCATCTGGCTCCAGGCAAAGCTGAATTCCAGGGGCTCAAAGCCATCAGGTCAGTCTCTCTCCCTGCCCTCCATCCTGCCTCTTCCTCCTTCCCTGGGCTCATTCTCCTGCCCGCTCCCCCTGGGCTTTCAGGAAGGTGAGGGCAAACGTGAGAGTACCAGGTGATGGTTTTCCACCTGGCCACCGACCGCTGCCGATTTCCCAGTGGAGAGCTTCTCTCTCTGTCTTTATGTGAGGCTTCCCAAGCTGTTGACTGGTGTCTTCTAGCTGTGACTTAATTTACTGTTCTAGCTGTGACTTAATTTACTGTTTCAAAAGCTACCTGGGAGACCCATGAGTTTGTGTTGTCGTCTCACAGTTGCTGAGCAACGTGGCGTCCGTGACCATAGGCAGCAGCTGGGCCTGGGAAGCCCCCACACAGCCACTGTGAGCCTTGTCAACACATCAGTTCAACCACTCAACTACCAGCCAGGCAAGGTGCCCCCAGATGTGGCTGGCGGCTTATCCACTAGCGAGTATAGAGAGTTGCAACAGAAGTGGAGAGAGAGACATCTAAAACAACTGCTCTTAACACAAAACAAAACGAAAAGGTGAAATGTGGAGGAATGAACACATGTCTATCAAGCAGATACAAACAGAAAATCAGAGTGATTCGGCGTCAGCCAATAGAATTCGAGACAAAATTAAACGGGGCAAGGCCAGGTGCAGTGGCTCACACCTGTAAACCCAGCGCTTTGGGAGGCCGAGGCGGGCAGATCCCTTGAGGTCAGGAGTTCAAGACCAGCCTGGCTAACATAGTGAAACCCCGTCTCTACTAAAAATACAAAAATTAGCAAAAAATTGCATGCCTGTAGTCCCAGCTACTCAGGAGGCTGAGGCAGGAGAATCACTTGAACCTGGGAGGCGGAGGTTGCAGTGAGCCGAGATCACACCACTGCACTCCAGCCTGGGCAACAGAGCAAGACTGTCTCGAAAAAAAAAAAATGAAGGGAGCCTCAAAGAAATGTGAGGCAGCGTGAGGCCTCCCAGCCTGTGCAAAGCGGGAGTAATGGAAGGAGAGGAGAGAGAGAGCGGAGGAAAAAGTATTTAAGGACATAATGGCTAAAAAGTCCCAGATTCATTGATAAACAGTTACACATTCGAAAGTTCAATGAATCCATGTAGGATGAGCACAGAGAGAGGAGCAACAGTAGAAATACTGAAAGTGGCAGGAAAAGAAATGACTTGTCATTAAGGGTGACTGCAGTAAGATTAACAGCTGACCCGTCAGGAACGATGGCGGTGAGAAGGCAATAGGGCCATATGTTCAAAGCACTCAGAGAAAAGAATCCGTCAACCGAGAATCTTCTACAAACAAAGCCACCTTTCAAAAATGAAGGCAAAAGAGATTCCCAGATAAACAAAAGCTGAGTAAATGTGTTCCCACCAAACTTGCCTTACTAGGCATGCTAAAGAAAGTTCTTCAGGCTGAAAGCAAGTTACCCCGGATGGCAATTTGAATCCACAAAAAGCAGTGGTGAAGATAATTATGCAATTATAAAAGACAGTATACATTCATTTTTCTCAACTGATTTAAAAAGCAGCTATACAAATATGTATATAACATATTGTTAGACCTATTGCATATAAAGTGTAATATATTTGCCAAAAGCAAGACAAGAAAGGTGGGTGGGAGCAAAGCTGTACCAGGCCAAGGAAATGACTCCAGATGTAACTCAGATCCACAAGAAGAAATGAAGAGAACTAGAAATGATTTTTTAAAAAAGGATTAATATACTAAAAGCTATACATACTTATAGTCCTTTTTTCTCAGATTCTGTAAAAAACAAAATAAAGTAATAGTTATAACAATTTATTGTTGGGCTCGTAACATTTATAGATGTGATAGTTGTAACAATAATGCCACAAAAAGGAGGGAAAGGGATAAAAGGTATGTAGGAGTCAGGTTTCTACATCTCAATGAAATTAAAGTTAATAAAAATCTTAAGCTGAGGCCAGGCGCAGTGGCTCATGCCTGTAATCCCAGCATTCTGGGAGTCTGGGGCAGATGGATCACCTGAGGTCAGGGGTTTGAGACCAGCCTGATGAACATGGCAAAGCCCATCTCTGCTTTAAAAAGTACAAAAATTAACTGGGTGTGGTGGCACATGCCTGTAGTCCCAGCAACTCGGGGAGCTGAGGCAGGAGAATTGCTTGAACCCAGGAGGCAGAGGTTGCAGCGAACCGAGATCACGCCACGGTACTCCAGCCTGGGTGACAGAGTGAGACTCCATCTCAAAATAAATACATAAAAGAATAAAAAAATAAACCTGAAGCTGATTCTAGTAAGTTAACATGTGTAGCCAGGTGGAGTGGATCATACCTGTAATCCCGGCACTTTGGAAACCCAAGGCAAGAGGGTAGCTTGAGCTCAAGAGTTGGAGAACAGCCTGGGAAACATAGTGAGACCTCATCTCTACAGAAAACAAAATTAGTCAGGCATGGTGGTACATGCCTGTAGTCCCAGCTACTCAGGTGACTGAGGTAGGATGATTACTTAAACCCAGCACGTCAAGCCTGTGGTGAGCCGTATGCTCCAGCCCAGGTGACAGAGTGAGATGCTGTCTCAAAAAAAAA
The DNA here is from genome assembly GCA_004027715.1 of Plecturocebus donacophilus. Classification (NCBI taxonomy): domain Eukaryota; kingdom Metazoa; phylum Chordata; class Mammalia; order Primates; family Pitheciidae; genus Plecturocebus; species Plecturocebus donacophilus. Next base: position 7,484 of record PVKP010001992.1, on the reverse strand, counting down.
AAGTATATAAAACCCTAGATCAACAACTAAGAAAATGCCAGAAATATACTTTAAAAAATCATTATAGAAACGTAAATGCTGTATTAGAAAATAATCATTTGGCCGGGTGCAGTTGTTCGTGGCTGTAATCCCAGCACTTTGGGAGGCTGAGGCGGGCGGATCACAAGGTCAAGAGATCGAGACCATCCTAGCCAACATGCTGAAACCCCGTCTCTACTAAAAAATACAAAAATTAGCTGGGCATGGTGGTGCATTCCTGTAGTCCCAGATACTTGGGAGGCCGAGGCAGGAGAATTGCTTGAACCCGGGAGGCAGAGATTTCAGTGAGCCGAGATTGCACCACTGCACTCCAGCCTGGCATCTGGTGATAGAACAAGATTCTGTCTCAAAAAAAAAAAAAAAGAAAGAAAGAAAATATTCACTTAATGCAAAGGAAAACAGTGAAGGAAGAATGAGGAACAGAAAAGACGAGACAGAAAACAAAAAGTAAAATGGCAGGCATACCAACTATACCAATAACATTAAATGTAAATGGATTAAACAATGTAATCAAAAGATTATGACACTGGATTTAAAAAAAAAATAAGATTCTGCTATATGCTGTCCATGGAGAAACATTTTAGATTTAAAAGCACAAATTGATGAAAAGCAAAAGTATGGAAAAAATATGTATCATGCAAAGGGCAATCATGAGAAAGCTGAAGTGGCTTTAATATTATCAGACAAAATAGACTTTAAAACAAAAAAAATGCTTGTGGGGACATTTCAGAATCATAAAAGGGTCAATCCGTCCAGAAGATATAACAATTATAAATATACATGCGCCTAGTAACAGAACACCAAAACACATGAAGCAAAGACTGACAGAAATGAAGGGGGAAATAGGCAACAATAGTAGTGAAGACTTCAAGACCCCACCTTCAGTAATGCATAGAAGTAGGTAGAAGAGCCGCAAGGAAACTGAAGGTGATTTATTTATTTATTTTGGAATCGGTCTCACTATGCTTCCCAAGCAGGTCTTGAATTTATCCTTCAAACCATCCTCCTGCTTCAGTCTCCCAAGTAGCCTGAAAATGGACTTGAACAACACTATAAACCAATTTGACTTGATGGGTATCTGTAGAACACTCTACCCAACAAAAAAGCAGAATATATATTTTCTCAAGTACTCATGGAATATTGCCCAGAACAGACCATATTCTAGGCAATAGCAAACCTCAATATATTTTATATTTTATTTTATTTTGTAGAGCCGGAGTCTCACTATATTGCCTAGGCTGGTCTTGAACTCCTCCACTAAAGCAACACTCCCACAGCCTCCCAAAATGCTGTATTATAGGCATGAGCCACCACACCCAGCCCAATCAATTTTAAAATATAGAAAGAATACAAAGTATGTTCTCCAACCAGAATGGGATGAAATTAGAAGTCATTATTCTGTTGAAAGAAATTGGATTCACAAGTACATGAAAATTAAACAACACATTTCTAAATAACTAATACATCAAAGAGGGAACCAAAAGGGAGATTAGAAAACAATGTGAGGTCAATGAAAATGAAGACACAGAATATCAAAACTTACAGGACGCAACTAAGGTAATGCTTATTAGGGAAGAACTTATTAGTAGAAGGACAATTTATAGTTGTAAAGGTCTACATTAAAATAATGATCTCAAATTAGTCACCTAACTTTCTACCTTAGACAATGGTAAGAGAAGAACAAAGTAAGCCTAAGGAGGCAGAACAAAGATTAGAGTGGAAATCAATGAAATAGAGAATATAAAAATAGAGAAAATTAGTGAAACCAAATGCTGGCTCTATAAAAAGACGAACAAAATTGAAAACCTTTAGCTAGATTGACCAAGAAAATAAGAGAGAAGATTTTAGTTACTAGAATCAGATATGAAAGAAGGAGCATTACTACCAACCTTACAGAAATAAAAAAATCATAAAAGAATACTATGAACTTTTGCATGTTAACAAACTAGATAACTTAGATGACATGGACAAATTTCTAGAAAGATGTAAATTACCAAAACTCACTGAAGAAGAAACAAAATTTGAATAGCTATAACAAATAGAGATAATCAAAACACTACCCTTAAAGAAAAGCTGAGGACCAGATGATTCCAGTGGAAAATTCTAACAAACATTTAAAAAATAATTAAAATCTCAGTACTTTGGGAGGCTGAGGGGGGTCGATCATTTGAGATCAGGAGTTCGAGACCAGCCTGGCCAACATGGTGAAATCCTGTCTCTAAACAAATACAAAAAATCAGCCAGGCGTGTTGGTGGGTGCCTGTAATCCCAGCTACTTGGGAGGTTGAGGCAGGAGAATTGCTTGATCTGGGGAGATAGTGGTTGCAGTGAGCCAAGATGGCACCACTGTACTCCAGCCTGGGCGGTACAGAGCAAGACTACATCTCAAAATCAATCAATAATCATTAATACCAATTCTTCACAAACTGTTCAAAAAATAGAAAAGAAGAAAACACTTCCTAATCCATTTTGTGAGGGTGATTACCACTGACACCAAAGCCAGATGAATACATCCCAAGAAGAGAAAGCTACAGGTTGACGTTTCTTAGGAACGTGGATGCGAACTCCAGATGGACACAGCAAAATACTAGCAAGCCAAATTCACGTCACATAAATTCTAGAGCATGATGAAGTGGGACTTTTTTTCTTTTCTTGGCAGCCTCGCTCTGTTGCCCAGGCTGGAGTGCAAAGCGCAACCTCAGCTCCCTGAAACCTGTAACTCCCAAGTTCAAGCGATTCTCTTGCCTCAGCCTCCCGAGTAGCTGGGATTGCAGGCGCCCACCACCACACCCAGCTACGTTTTTTGTATTTTTAGTAGAGATGGGGTTTCACCATGTTGTCTAGGCCGGTCTCAAACTCCTGACGTCAAGTGATCTGCCTGCCCCGGCCTCTCAAAGTGCTGGGATTACAGGCGTGAGCCACCGTGCCTGGCCCCGATGAAGTGGGATTTACCACAGGAATGCAAATTTGGCTTAACATCCAAAAATCAGTTAATGTAATACAATGTATCAATAGCATAAGAGAAAAAACCACATGACCATCTCAAAAGATGCAAAAAACACATTTGAGAAGATTCCAAGCCCTTTGATCATAAAAGTATGCAACAAACTAGGAACAGAAGGAAGCTTCTGGCCAGGCGTGGTGGCTCATGCCTGTAATCCCAGCACTGTGGGAGGCCAAGGTGGACGGATCATCTGAAGTTGGGAATTCAAGACCACCCTGACCAACATGGAGAAACTCTGTCTCTACTAAAATACAAAATTAGCCCGACATGGTAGTGCGCGCCTGTGATCCCAGCTACTTGGGAGGCAGAGGCAGGAGAATCGCTTGAACCTGGGAAGCAGAGGTTGCCGTGAGCTGAGATGCCATTGCACTCCAGCCTGGGCAACAAGAGCGAAACTCCGTCTTGAGAAAAAAAAAATAAGAAGGAAGCTTCCTTAACCTGACAGAGAGCATTTATGAAAAATCCATGGCCAGCACAGTGGCTCACACCTGTAATCTTAGCACTTTGGGAGGTTGAGTCGGGTGGATCATGAGGTCAGGAGTTCAAGACCAGCCTTGCCACCAAGATAGTGAAACACTATCTCTATTAAAAATGCAAAAATTAGCTGGGTGTGGTGGTGGGTGCCCAGCTACTGGGGAGGCTGAGGCAAGGAATTGCTCGAACCCAGGAGGCAGAGGTTGCAATGAGCCGAGAGGGCCACTGCACTCCAGCCTGGGTGACAGAGTGAGACTCTGTCTCAAAAAAAAAAAAAAAGAAAAAAGAAAAAAAATCCACTAACATCAAACTTACTAATGAAAAGCTGGATGCTTTCTTCCTAAGTCAGGAACACAGGATGTGTCCTCTCACCACTTCTACTCAGCATTGTGTGGGAGATTCTAGGTAGGGCAATCAGGCAAGAAAAAGAAGCCAAAGCCGTCCAGTTTAGAAAAGAAGAAGTAAAACTACCTCCATTTGCAGATAACCTGATCTATACGTAAAATTCTAAGGGACTCAGTGACAAACGACTGAATTCCCGGAGGCAGGCTTCAGGGGGCTGCCCTCCTCAGTGCCCACTGTTCTCCTTCTTCACAGCACTGATCACAACGTGAACATATACTGACATGGATTTTTTTGTATCGGCATCTCCCTTTTAAACTATAGCACTAATACATTCAGCAAGGTTGCAGAATACAAGATTAATACACAAAAATCGATTGTATTTCTATACATTTGCAATAAAGAATCTGAATATGAAATTAAGAATATTCCATTAACAACAGCATCAAAAAGAATAAAATACTTAGACATAAATTGATGGAAAGAAGTGCAAAACTTACAGCTTGAAAACCACAAAACATTGTCTAAAGAAACTGAAGATCTGCCATGGCTTGGATGTGGTTTGTGTCTGTCAAAACTCATGTTGAAATTTGATCGCCAGTGTGATAATGTTGGAACCTTTAAGAAGTGGAGTCTAATGGGAGGTGCTTGGGTCGTGGGGGTCCACTCTCATAGGCGCCTTGGTGCCATGCTTATGGTAGTGAGTGAGTTCTAGCTCTTGGGAGACTGGATTCATTCTCAAGAGCATTTATAAAAATGTTTGCTAGTATTTTCTTGAGGACTTTTGCATTCACACTTATAAGAAACATCTCAGCCGGCCACGGTGGCTCTCACCTGTAATCCCAGCACTTTGAGAGGCCAAGGTGGGCAGATCATGAGGTCAAGAGATCGAGGCCATCCTGGCCAACATGGTGAAACCCCGTATCTACTGCAAATACAAAAGTTAGCTGGGCATGGTGGTGCGCGCTTGTAGTCCCAGCTACTGGGGAGGCTGAGGCGGAAGAATCACTTGAACTGGGATGCGGAGGTTGGAGTGAGCCAAGATTGTGCCATTGCACTCTAGCCTGGTGTCAGAGGGAGACTCCCTTTCCAAAAAAAAAAAAAGAAACATCTCATGGGAATGTGAGACTGGGTTGTCATAAAGCCAGGACAGCCGTCAGGCTTTGCTACTCAAACGTGCTCCCTTCCCCTTTGACCTTCTGCCATGTTTTCACGCAGCAAGAAAGCCCTCACCAGAGCCAAGCAGATGCCAGTGCCACACTCCTCAGACTTCCCAGCCTGCAGAACTGTGAGCTAAGTAAACCTCTTTTCTTTATCAATTACCCTTTCTCAGGTATTCTGTTATAGCAATACAAAGCAAATACAGACAATACAGAAATAAACAGAAGAACATCCCATATCCATGGATCAGAAGCCTTAAGTTTGTTAAGATGATAGTACTCTCCAAATTGAGCTACAGGGGGAATCCACTGGCTTACAGAATGAGCGGTCTATGCCGACGAATGTTTATTATCTCAGCTTCCGTGGGCCAGGAATCCAGGCACAGAGCAGTAGCTCGAGGTCCCCTGTGAGTTGCAGTCATGTTGAGACTTGGCTGGAGCTAAAGGATCTGTTCACTCGCGTGGTTGTTTGCAGGCTGCAGTGTTTCTGAAGCTGTTGGGCTGAGGGCCTCCGTTCTTTGCCATGATGCCACATTCTCCGTAAGTCAACGCAACATGGCAGCTTACTTCTCCTGGCACAAGCATCCAAGAGCAAAATCATGCACACTAGAGCCCCCAGTTCTTTTCCTTTTCCTTTTCTTTTTGAGGCTGAGTCTCTCTCTGTTGCCCAGGCTGGAGTGCAGTCGCATGATCTCGGCTCACTGCAACGTCTGTCTCCTGGGTTCAGGTGTTTCTCCTGCCTCAGCCTCCTGAGTAGCTGGGATTACAGGCACCTGCCACCATACCCACTAATTCTTGTATTTTTAGTAGAGACAGGCTTCACCATATTGGCCAGGCTGGTCTCGAACTCCTGACCTCAAGGGACTTGCCCACCTCGGCCTCCCAAAGTGCTGAGATTACAGGCGTGAGCCACCTGCCCGGCAGCCACAGTCATTTCTTTTGAGACAGGTTCTCTCTGTGTCACCCAGGTTGGAGTGCGGTGGCACAATCATGGCTCCCTGCAGCCTCAAACTTCCAGGCTCAACCCATCGTAGCTGGAACTGCAGGTACATGTCACCACACCCAGCTAATCTTTTAACTTTTTATAGAGACGGGGTCTTCCTGTGTTGTCCAGGCTGGTCTTGAACTCCTGGTCCCAAGCAATCGTCCCACCTCAGCCTCCTAAAGTGCTGTGATTACAGGTGTGAGCCACTGTGCCTGGCCAGCTGCAGTCTTTTTATGAGCCACTCTCTGAGGCCACACTCCATCACTTCCGCTTTAGTGTTTGTGATCAGCCAGTGAGTCTTGCCCCTCTCCCCCACCACAAGGGGACGGTATTAAATACGGGCTTGACTTCCAGGAGGCAGGGATCGTGGGGATCTTGGAGGCCGTCCTCCACGGCGCCCGTTATTCTCTCTTCACAGCACTGATCACATGTGTACAGAGCCTGACATGGATTTTGTGTGTGTGTCAGCATCTCCCTGTTAAACTGTGAGCTCCGTGGCTGCAGAGACAATGCCTGTTTTCTTCATCATTTTGTGCCCAAATGAGAGCACAGGGCCTGACCCTACAGGCGCTTACCGAGTCTTACTTGTGTGTCAGTCAGTTGGGAATAATATCTTTAACTTGTATTTATTTTACATATGTATTTATTTATTGTTTTGGTGGTTTTGGTTTTTTTTTCTTTTTGAGACAAGATCTCAAAAAACAATGCTGAGATCTGTCATTCAGTCTGGAGGGTGGTGGCGTCATGATAGCTTACTGCTGCCTCAACCTCCTGGGCTCAAGTGACTCTCCCAGCTCAGCCTGGCACATAGCTGTGACGGCAGGTGCACGCCACCATGGCTGGCTGATTTGTGCTGTTGTGTTTTTTGGTAGAGACAGCTTTTTTGCCATGTTGCCCAGGCTGGTCTCACACTCCTGGGCTCAAGCAGGCCACCTGCCTCAGCCTCCCAAAGTGCTGGCATTGCAGGTGTGAGCCATGGTGCCGGGCAGGCTCTTCCTTTTACACAGCCTCTCCTGTTTGTTATTTAGGTTGACAGCTGAATGAATGGATTTATAAACATTTATTTTTGAATACACATAGAATATGTTGGCCGGGTGCAGTGGCTGAGTCCTGTCATCCCAGCACTTTGGGAGGCCAAGGCAGGTAGATCATCTGAGGTCAGGAGTTCAAGACCAGCCTGGCCAACATGGTGAAACCCCATCTGTACTAAAAATACGAAAGAAAAAAAAAAAAAGTGGGGGGTGCGGCGTGGTGGCACACACCTGTAATCCCAGATACTCCGGAAGCTGAGGACCGAATCGCTAGAACTCGGGAGAGGGAGGTTGCAGTGAGCCAAGATCGTGCCTTCTCATTCATTTTCTCATTCATTTCAGCCTTGCCAGTCTGGTGGGTGAACAATTATTTCTTCTCCTTCCTTCTTCTTCCTCCTACTCTTTCTTCTCCCTCCCTCCCTCCCTTCCTCCTTCCCTCCCTTCCTCCC